>PJEX01000175.1:0-11385 GCA_005350895.1 Colletotrichum tanaceti
CCTAACCTAACCCTAACCCTAACCCTAACCCTAACCCTAACCCTGACCCTAACCCTAACCCTAACCCTAACCTTATACTCCGCTTTTCTTCCTCTTTCCGCCAATCACACTCTTCCATCCTCCCTCTCCTCTCTTTATAACTATCTACTCTTTCAATCCCCCTCTTCTTTCTTTCTACTCTCTAAACCCCTTCCCTTATATCTTCACCCTCTTATCTTCCCTACTTCTTCTTATAAACCCCCTTTCCTTTCCTTTTTATCCCTCTACCTCTTTATTCTTCTCCCCCTCCTCTTTCCCCCTACCTATCTCTTTATAACTCTCTCTTTAATAATATCTCTTCTTCTTTTTACTTTTTAACTTACCTCTCTCTATACCTCTCTGTCCTCTTTTTATTATGCTTTTCCCTTTTCCTTCCTATTCTTCTACTTCTTCCTTTCTACTCTCTATATTTCTTACTCTTATTCTTTCCCTTCTATTTCTCCCCTCCTCTATTTATACTTCTTCCCTTATCCCTTACCCCTTTCACCTTATCTTCTTTTCTTTCCTTGCCTTACTCCTTTTACTTTACACTTCTTCCTTCTCTTACTAACCTCCTTTATTCCCTCTTCTCCTCCTAATCTACTCTTCCCTTTATTTATCTCCCTCTACTAATAAATCTTTAATCTATCTACTCTAAACAATACTTCTTACTTCTTTTTATTAACCCCCTTCTCTCTCTATCCCTCTACCCTTTTTAAATAATCCTATCCCTTCTTTATTAACTACTTCTTTTATTTATACTGAAACTTTAAATCTAACTTCTAACCTAACTCTTATAACCTAACTTTAAATCTAACACTCACAACTAAACCTAATCTAACTCTCATAACCTAACTTTAAATCTAACCCTTACAACCTAACTTCAAATCTAACCCTCATAACCTACCTTTAAATCTAACTCTTATAATCTAACTTTAAATCTAACCCTAACCTAACCCTTATAACCCTCATATTCTAACTTTAAATTTAACCCTTATAACCTAACCCTCTACATAAACCCTCTCTTGCTTTACTAAGTTTACACCCTTTTTAAATGTAAGTAATATATATTGTTTGCTACTAAAACGATACCCTTGTTCATAAATCCTTCTCTTCTTTACCCTAAAAACAAGCATACCTGTTTGCTAGACTATTTGTAAATAGATAAACGCAATAATTAGAAAACATATAACCCCTAATGTAGAAAAACAAATAAAACTCTGTTAACAACCCTTCCCTATTTATATATTTATCTATCTTCTACTTTAAATGTAGTAAACTAACCCTTATAAACCTGTTATACTACCCTATGTCTATACCTTCTCTAATAACACCCCTATCCTCTTGCCTGTTCCTATCTTTCCCTTCTTTCCTTCTACTCTACCCTAGTTTCCTCTAACCTTACTCTAAGTAACCCTAACCCCCCTCTTTTATCTCTTCCCCTAACTATTGCCTTTCCTTCCTTCTCTTTTGTCTTCCTGTCTTCCTTAACCTAACACTAATTACCTGCTCTAGCCTGTCTTATCCCCTTACCCTGTTACCTATGCGCTGCCCTGCCTGTAGGTTTGCCTGCCTCCCTGCCTTCCTGGCTGTCTTAGTTGGACTGTGACCTGCGCGACGACCCTGCGCCTGCCCTACGTGGAAGCCTTATGAGTGCCTGGTTAGTAGTACCCTCTAACGACTGAGATGGGGTGTTCAGTTTAGTGGTCTAGAACGCCCCCCTCCCTTGTGAGCTTGGGGGAGACCTAGGTTTGACTCCTGGAATACCTGACTTTTTATATGCCTATCCTAGCCTGACTTTTGCTCTGATCCTAGATCTCTAATCTGTTTTCCTATATAACGTCCCTACGCTAAGTTGCTTGCTTAGAGACTCCCCTAGTAGGTAGAAGCTATAGTAAGCCCCTTTTAGTTTACTTCTGCTAATACTACTGCCTTAAGTATGTCTTTATATATGCTTGTAGTTATCCTCCTAGTTTAGTATCTATTGTATATGCTATATATTTAACCCTTTTACTACTTTTCTTTTACTAACCTAAAGCTATTAATCTAGAAATAACCCTTCTAGGCACCTTTCTGTGCTAAGCTATAGAACTGCTTTATAAGTTCTCTCTTTCTTCTATCTACCCTATAAGAAAATACGTATAGTGTACTAGTTTGTATCTGCATTATCTTATTCCTTATCTTTACTCTTCTTTTTTTAAAAATCCTGTTTTCTTGTAGTAAAGTCCTCTATCCTTCTTAAATACTACTCTAGTAGAGCAGTTAAAATTTTTCCTTTCTACCTGTATCTCTTTATAATATTAGATTGTAATAAGTACTAGTAGTAATTTCTTAAATCTTCTTTTCTTACTAGAATAAGTAGTTACTGTAAGTAGAGCTCCTGCTAACTGCTTTATATCTCCCTACTAGCATAAGTATGAAAAGGGGAAGCAGTAACTTCTATAGTGCTTTAGGAAAGCAGAGCTTGCTGCTTGCTGCTTTTAGTAATTATCCCTTCTTACTTTATTATAACTGCGCTAACTACTTTATCCTCTAACATAAACCTATATTAAATAGAGGGGGAAGTAGCTTACCTTACGCCCTACGCTGCCCTGCTTTTTAAGAAGGGATATAGGGAAGCGCTAACTAGAAGGAGGACTAGCTAGCAGTAGCTTCTTACCTTATAGAGTAATTAAGAAGTTACTACTTACTGCTTTTAGTAGTCCTAAAAGGCCTAGCTAATAGTAGGTGTAGTCCCTACTATTAAGCACTCCTTACTTTAGCTATCCTTTTCCCTGTAGGCTAGTATATATAACTATACCTACTAGAAAGCTTAGGATCCTATCTGCTCTCCTATAGATAAGCTGGTAAGGGCTGGATTAGTAGTTAAGTTAGTGATGATTAGTGAATACCTAGTGTTATATGTCTTTCCTTTTGCATTTTCCTACTTCCTAGCTTTTGCTCTATAGCTACTATAAGGGGATGCTAGGCTGTATAGAAGAAGCATTCTGCCTTCTTCCTATAGAAGTCTAGGTTACTATTATAAGCTAATAGGGCTTGCTGCTAAGGGTTATACTCTGTTTCTATAGCCTAAGGTAGAATAAATAATATCTAAGGGCTATATCTATTAGTGCTATTCTAGATATAGCCTATACTAGATAATACTAGTATACTGCTTAACCTAGATAGTATTACTAGAGCTAAACACTATACTAATAAACTCCTTAGGCCTTCTTATTGCTAACTTTAATGCCTTTACTATGTTAAGTAGGATAGCTAGCGTCTATAACCTTGCCTTGCTGTTATATAGGCTGTCCTAGTTATTAGAGATAAGGATCTAGCTAAGCTCCCTTAGTATCTATAAGCTACATCCCTTATGTTCTACTGCTATAGGTTAGTAATAGGTAACGCCTAGGCCTTAGAATAACTTACTAATCTTCTTTATTATCTCTAATATGTTGTGTGTAGTCTAGCCTGTATTCTTCTTCTATAGGAATAACCTAGGATAGAGGAACTATAATATCTTAGTAACTATAATAAGCGCTAGCTGCCTAGGGTCCTTCCTCCTAGGCGCTACGCTAAAGGCCTGTTCCTGTAGCGCTACCTATAGCGTCTCTAATAATATATATACTGTTAGCGTTATTATAAGTATAAGCTAGTAGAGAGGGTTATTAATATTCTTAGTAAGGTAGTTTATTGCAGTCTAGTAGTAGTCTAGTACCTTGCTATTACTGCTATCCTTAGAGAAGACTGCCTTAGCCTCTATAAAGCTAGAGAGGATAAGGCTAGGGATATTAGTGAAGGGTATAGGGTAGCTAAAGTTAATGCATAGGCAGCGCTCCTAGCACTGCTCCTAGTCCTATAACGTCTTAATATGCTTAATCTCTATATTATAGGCTACCTACTAGAGCAACCTAGGCAGCCTAGATAGCGCTAGCTCTAGTGCTGCTAGGCCCCCTAGCTGTATAACGTTCCTTAACATTAGCTAGCCTACTAAGGAGTTAGGGACCTATTTAATACTAGTAATAATAAGGCAGCCTATAAAAATACTAATCTATATAGCTAGGTTGAGCCCTCCCTATGTGCTAGCGCTGTTAGTAATAGTAAAGTATAGTGTTATTAGCTACATTACATTCTTAGCTGTAAATATATCCCTACCCTTCTTACTCCTAACAACCCTTAGTAGCTTAGATATAAAGTTATGCTGTATGTAGTAGCTGGTTACTGTTATAGCTACCTGCCTGCTGCTAGGCCTTAGGCCCTAGTAGAGTTGCTAGAGCGCCTTCTAGGTGAATACGTTAGGCGCTACCTCCTAGGCTGCTATAGCTCCCCTGCATGCGCTAATCTCCTCTATTATGATAGGCCTAGCTGCATTATTGCTGCTGCTAGCCTTGTGGAGGTAGCGCCTAAGCTGCTAGAGGAGGAAGTCCTTGGTCTGTAGGATCTAGAGGTTGCAGATGACCTCCTTAGCAAACGCAGTAACAGCAGTCTTACTTATAAAGGCGCCCTCTCCTAGCAGTGCAAACTAGATAGCGCTCTTGCAGTAGGAGGCAACCTAGGCGCTATAGTAGTAGGTAAGCTCCTAGATATAGAGCAGTATAGGGCAGCCTATCTTAGGGTAGTAGGGCTAGTGTGCTATGTTAATAAAGGCGCTGCTAGACCCTAAAGCCTTAAAGTCTAGGATAGCTAGGTCTAGGAATAGCTATCTGCTAGCCTAGAGGCTCTTAAATATACCTAGCAGCCTAAGGATAGTCTTAGGCAGGCAGTATAGGTAGCCTAAGAATATATAGCTGCTAAGCTAGTTAATAATAGTAACTACCTCTAAGTATGTAAGGTCTAGTCCCTACTTACTAGTAAGGATAAACTAGCAGTCTATCTTACTAAGCGCTAGCTTAAAGAGCTATAAGTAGGTGTATAGGATATAGGGGAATATCCCTAGCGGGAGGGAGCAGAAGATATATATATATAACTTATGCTTAAGGAGGAAGAAGTATATTATTTAGAAGATAGGCTAGATAATAGTCTTAAATATCTGCTAACTGCTAACTATATACTGTATATTAAGGGATACTACCTGCTTAAGGTAGAATACTACCTCCTTAGCCTTAATAGTAATATTAATCTACTGCTGCTCCCTAGTAAAGGGCTTTAACTTATTAGGGCTGTAGATAATGCGCAGCAGCTGCTTATGCTTCTCCCTTACTGCTAATAAGGCGCTAGCGTCTAATGTTAAGACTGTTAACGCTACTGTTGCGTAGCCCTTAGTGGCAAGTAGGTTGTATAGGCTGTAGCAGACGCTGCGCTTAATGTTAGAGTAGCCCTAGAAGTAGCTAAATAATAAGACATTAGCGCCCTTATTCTAGTTACTTATATTCCCCTTTATAGCAGTAAAGAGGGAGTTAAGGAACCTAGGAGGCTAGTTAGAGGATAGGTTCCTATAGACTAAGTAGAATGCCTGTAGGTAGAAGGTATAGTCCTAGGTGCTTAGGAACTCTCTAGTAAGTATATTCCTATTAGCTAGTAGGTACTATATCTCTGCATTACTAGCCTTGCTGCTAGCCCTTCTATTACTATAGATATAGATAGTAAGTATATATATAATAGCTATAATAGTATCTAGCTTAAAATATACCTCTAGTGTAACAATAAGCTGCTAGAGGTTATTACTCTTATGTAGGATATACCTATAGTATGTGTTATTACTGCTGCTATCTACGCCTATACTGCCCCCTACTCCTACTGTTACCTATACAGGCCCCTTATCTATAATAGATAGCTCTACTAGTTAGGGTGTTTTATTACTATCCCTATCCTAATAGTTCTAGCTACTATCCTTATTGTTAGTGTTATTATTATTATTATCCCTATTATCCTCCTTAGCAGTATAGTACCTCTCTTATAGTAGCTTATATAGCTCTAGGCTAATCTTAATCTTAATGTTAGCGCTATAGTTATATATATAGAAGGCTAGCTTATGCTTTACCTAGAATAAGTTAGTCCTATAATAGTGTAACTAGGCTGCCTACCCCTCTATAAACCTCTCCTAGAACGTTGTCTACAGCCTTAAGTTAATCTACTAGGTTTCTAGGCTACTAGGGCGCTAGGAGGGCTTAACGCCCTTACTAAGCAGCCTAGTAGTCTAGAAGATACTAGTAATATAGGAGGTAAGCTTGTGTGCTAGTAGCATTAGCATCCTGCTCCTGTTGCTACCCTACTCCTGCCTCTATTATACGTTAGCAGTTAAGCGCAGCAGTTCTAATATCTTGCCTGTTACTAGGTATATAACGATAAACTAGGTCTTGCGTGTGGCTGCCTACACAATCTAGAAGGTCTAGCCTGTTATATTAAAGGGGATCCTACTGATATACTTTACGCTATATAGTGCTAACTACTACTAGAAGGATATTGTGATGTTGTCTAGTATAGGGCTGTAGCGCCTTAAGATTAGCTAGCCTAGCTTCCCTATAACGCTAAAGAAGTTAAGGTAGAATTGCAGGAAAAAGCTGTTAGATAGCTACGCCTTAGTGCTACCTGCCTAGCAGGACCTGAAGTTAATAGTATGCTTCTCTTGCATTATCTTTAGTGTGTTAGCAGGCCTAAAGTCCTCTGCTAGTACTCTTTTAATAAATTAAGCTACTATTTGTTCCTAACGTTAGCTAGTTAGCTGCTATGTTTAGCCTCCCCCTTCTTAGATGCTTACCTTAAAGGTGATAGTGACCTATAGAATGCTGTATAGCCTACTGCTGTGAGGGTCTAACAGCCCCTTATGCGTTGTTATCCTCCTTATTAGCTATAACGTTATCCTTATCCCTTAACGACTTATAGCTAGGGGATGCTATATTATTAGCGTCCTAAGGCCTATTATTAGGGTTATACTTAGTAGACATTATAGTAGGAGGGAGCAGTAGTTAAATAATAGGCGCTTCTTATCTACCTTAGAGGTGCTCTATAGGCAGTAGATGTCTGTCTATTTATGTATAGGTTCCCCCCCTCCCCTTTAACTCTTAACTCTACTATGTAGTATAATATAACCTAGGCCTCCTATAGATTAAAATATATAATATTAAGATACTTTATTCTTCCTAGATACAGTAGATTCCTCCTTTCTCCTAGAGGAATCCTGGTTAGAGAGGTAGTATGTATATAATAGGAATGAGGGGAATAAAAATAAAACCTATTGTTATGCCTTTGTTAATAGGAAGGCCTTAGGGAGAAAAAAAAAGCCCTATAGGGTATCTTTAGTTGCCCCCTAAACAAACTAGCTATAACTATATAACCCTAGTATGTAATAACTTTAACCCTTGCTAATAGATACCTAGTTAAGGGAGAATATATTATAGCTAATAGTAAGACATAATATAAGCTGTGTTGCTAGGAATAGAGGCTGCGTAGCTGTGCTGTTGCCCTGTGTAATAGGTTAGCTTGGTTTTAATAGAAGAGGTGCCTGCCTTTTTAACTGCTGTCCTACGCTTAGGTCTAGCGCCTCCTACTACCCCCTGCTTGTAGGCCTGTCTTCTAGTGCGGTATTGGTTTCTTGGTAGGGGTGGTTGTTGCTAAGGATGCTGCTGTTAGTGGTGTAACCCCTGCCTGCTGCTGCTGGTAATGGACTGGTTGGTGAGGGGGAGGGGGTGAGGCTGAAGACCTGTTATTGTTGTTGTTATCTGATAGGAAGAGGGTGGGGCTCTTGGCGTGCCCTTGATGTGCTGCGTGGCGGCTGTTTGCCTGACAGTCTTGGTTTTTTTGTGCTGATAGTGGGGGTCTGGCGTCTATTGGATCTAGCTGCCTTGTCTGCTGCGGCCTAGGCAGCGGCAGTAGTGGCGGCGTGGCACTGTCGTCATTGTTATTATCTATATCGTTATGGGCTGTGATGCTATGGTCTGGTAGGGCGGCCTGGAGGTTGGCACTAGACAGCGCAAGGGCCTTCTCTACGCTCTGCTGGAGGGCGACAAGCGCGGCGTCGTTCTTCCTAACAGGCTAGCTGCTAAGCTTGAGGAGCTTGGCGCAGAAGGCGGCTATAAGCGTGGATACCTGTGTGTGGTATATACCTCCTTCTGAGGCCTCTGCTGTTTCCTAGTGGGGCCTGAGGATATAGGTGTTGTTGCTGGGGTTAGTGATCTGCTGGATGATGCGCAGGAGGTGCGCCTAGACGATGTGGTTGAAGCGCTTGCTATAGGCTGCATTGTCTATAGATATGATGCTGTCCCTGATAAGTGTCTGTACCTCTAGTGCCTAGAAGGCGTCTGCGCTACAGCAGGTAAAGTCTAGAACGCGCTGCTGGAGCTAGGGTGCTGTGTCCCTTAGGTACTTGTTAGCAGACCCCCTGGATGAGTGTAGGCTGTTAAGGGCAGTCTGTAGGTGGTAGAGCAGCTGCGGCTTGCTCTTTGACTTAGGGTTTACATTCTTGAGGTTGACTGCGCTCCTGTGGTGGATCTAGCTAATGATGTGGTGTAGGACCTAGACAGCAGTCTCTATCTTAGGCCTCTTACTGTGGAGGAGGCGCTTAAGGTTGATGAAGGCGAGGTCTGGCGCTGTCTATATAGCCTAGTATACCTGTTAATACGCGGCGTTGTCTATAGTCTTGAGGAGGCTGGTTGTGTGGCGGTAGGACCTGTTGCTGCTGTCGCTGGAGTAGAAGGCGGCCTTGATGGCTTCCTGCGTACGTCTGTTAGCAGTTGCTGCTGCTGCTGCTGCTAGATAGTTCTAGTTGTCCTGCCTGAGATGCTACGCCTTGTTAAGGGGTAAGGCCTTAAGTGTTGCTAGCGCTGCCTTAAGCGTTAGGAGCTAATAGTTATTAATCTAGAGGCTAGCTATCTACTTAAACGTTAAGATGTTAAATGTCTCTAGGCCTAGGTAGGTCTTGCACTAGTGTGTTGTAAGCGTCCTCTACTGCTTGTGGTTCTATAACGTTATAAGCTGCTGTGTGGGGAAGCTTTTCTTGCTGCTGAGGCGTAGGGCCTCTATAAGCTTGTAGTTAACGGTAGTGGCCTGGTTATGCGCAGTAGGCTCTACTGCGTCTGATGCGATAGACATAAGCTGTGTCTAGATCTGCCTGTGGTTGTTAGGCAGGCTTAGGTCTTGTTAGTTAATGTGTAGCTTAATGTTTAGGTTAGCTAGCAGTTAGTCTATTAGTATAGTTAGTTAGTCTATCCCCCTGCATCCTAAGTGCTGCGTTAACCTATCTCTACAGTAGAGGGGGGATAGTGTGGATAGTAATATACCTTTGTTATATAGCTTGTATGTCTACTAGGCGTCTAATGCTAGGGTGCCTGTTGCTTTAACGTACTCTTAGAGGGTGTGGAGCTAGTGCTGGCCTGCTATAACCTCTGCCTTTATGTTGTTAACGCTGGCCTAGCAGAGGAATGACGCTTCTCTGTTGCTGCAGTTGTTGTCTGTGTTGCTGTTACTGCCCCCTACTGTGCTCTGCTAGACGCAATAGACCTCTTTAGCGCTGTAGAGGATAGCGATACAGTTTTTAGGGGCTCTACGCTTAAGGCTGCCCTTTATAAAGGCGTCCTTTAGCTCCTAGATGTGGCTAGGTTTAATGCAACGGTTTCTGCTAGTACTCTATGTTGTCTCTAGCATGTTAGTATATATCTTCCTAACAGCTAGCAGGTAAGGCCTTATGCGTTCTTAGACTGACCTACCCTCTTAGAAGGGTTTGTCCTTTGTATGTTGTTAAGGGCCTAGGCAAGCTGCTAGACTATCTTTGCTGTTACCACGCTTTTGTTTTATCTTGCCTACAGTCTTAATATAGGCAGGAGAAGTCTAATGCCTCTCTACTGCTGTAGAGAAAAAGCCCTATAAAACGATAGCTGTATATAGTAGAGAGGGAAGGGGTGGGGAGATGCAGGCGCCACGCTAGCGCGACAGTGTTTGCTATTATAGTCCTCCCTTACATTCCTAACTATACAGGTAATTAGCGGTTAGTGTGTTGTTAGCATTCCTCTACTAGTTCCTAGCCTTGACTGACTAAGGTATTAAGCGCTTATTTGTCTATATGCCTACCTGTGCCCTGGCGTTACCCTGCGGCCCTGCGCGCCCTCTGTTGTAGGCTCCTACGTTATACCTCTTGTTGTTTTCTATGCTGCTAGTTATAGGCAGCCTTCTTCTGTCTGCTCTATCTAGTAGCTCTAGGCTCTGTGGTGTGCGGAATGCTACAGATATAATGAATGTCTTAACTCTAGTATGCTGCTTAGTGATCCTAGGCTGCTTGTGACTACTATATTCCTCTCCTTTGCTTAATCTAGGGTAGTTGCCTGTGCCTAGTCCCCTACCCTAATGATGCTGTATATAAGCCCCTAGGGGCTTGTGTAGGATAGATAAGCTATAGCTAGACCTATAGGTAATATACATTATTGTTAATTCTACTATAGTGTTCTATTAATAGTAGATATGCTCTGTAACTGCAAACCCCTACCCCCTACTAAGGTGGTTTAGCTGCCCTTTAGGTTATGCTACCTTTATGCTTTATCTAATTCTGCTAATATGCTAAGCTAGTTAGCCTTTCTGTTATAGCCTTAGGTAGCTGTATAATGAGGTAGATAGTTACCTTACCTAACTCTTTGTATATAGATACCTATAATAGCGCTAGGCTAGGCCTAAATTCCTGCTAGTGAATGTAGTCTATATAGTATACCTTAATAACGGACTGATATGCTTTGTATAGGATAAGGCGGTTTAATGGGTGTATATATAGTGCCTGCGTGCTGTGTACAGTTCTCTCCCTACCTATTGCCCTATCTTCTTCCTCCCTAGCTCTGCTGTAGGTATAGTAAGCTGCTTGTTGCTAGTGTATGCTCTACCTAACTATATCTCTATATTGTAAGGCGTACTGTTTCTTTATATAGGTTTAATACTGATGTATGTTATGAGGTAGTAGACTATTTTATATTGTATTTTTATCTTGTTTTTATAAAGCCTAAACTATAAAATTACTCTCCCTTAGTCCTTTGTCTCTATCCTACCTAGCTATAACTTTTCCTACCTGTACTCTTTATAGTACCTAGTATAAATATATCTAGAGACTTCTTTCTTTACTAGTGTGCTTTATAGGCTATATACCTGCTATAGCTCCTTGCCTCTATTGCTGTTCCTTTATTGCTAGTAAGGCTCTATAGTGGAGCCTTGCTAATTATGTAATAAATCCTCCTACTTTGCCTAGGTATGTAGTAGGATAGGGCTAGCCTCTCTGAGTGCTAGTAGGTGTGCTATAGTGTCTTACCCTGCTTGCAGCCTAGCTACCTTTATGTTCCCTCCCTTCTGCTTGCTCTCCCTTCTGCTTGCTCTCCCTGCCTACAAAAGTGGCTGTCTTCCTATCTAGGTCTGTTCTGAGGTCTTAGGATGTCCTGCCTGTAGTGTTTAAGCCTAACGACCCTCTTAACTTTAAGT
>PJEX01000175.1:11485-44796 GCA_005350895.1 Colletotrichum tanaceti
ATAATCCTTACCCCCCCCCCCCCCCTTTCCTTCTTAATTACCCTCTTATCTCTTTCTGCCTCCTTCTTCTTCTCTCCTACCTGTTTAGACTATAGGTACTGCTCTAATAACTCTCTATCTAACTACTCTTTCTTAACTATACTATATTTATCCCTATGTCTCCTCTCTCTCTATTCTCTCTTATTACCCTACCTACTCCTCCTACTCTTGCCTAGTGTCTCTCTAGGTGCCTGAGGAACTAACAATCTTGGGCCTGCTAGGAGATGCCTTGCAGGTAGGCCTTCTATTGCTGTCTTACTAGTCTAACTAGCAAAGGGGACCTAGGACTTAGAGGAGGAACAGCTAGCAGGGCTTCTGCTGTGGCCTGGTGAGTTAAAGCAGCAGAAAAGGTCCTAGGAAGTGCTAAAGAGAGCCCCTCTTAAAGTCTTTTAGCTTTAGCTGCCCTAGCGTATAACAGCCTAAGAACTTAGACTAGCAGCAGAGACTTGGTACTAAAAAAAGCCCCTAGGGGCTTTTGGCTTTGCCTACCTACTACTACTATAAGCACTACTACTCTATATATAAGTAGGTAACTAGATAACAGTCTGGTAAGTTAATCTAGCGGAAGGTTACCTTGGGGTTGGAAAAAAGCCCCCTGGGGCTTTTGCCTTTGCCTGCCTGGGGTAGATAATCGCCTAGCTGCTTAGACTAGTAGAGAAGGCTTGGTGCTAGAAAAAGCCCCCTAGAGCTTTTACCTTTGCCTACCTTCTACTACTACTCTATATATAAGTAGGTGACTGGTTAACAGCCTGGCAACTCGAACTAGTAGAGGAGACTCTGTACTAAGAAAAGCCCCCTAGGGCTTTTGCCTTTGCCTGCCTTCTACTACTTACTACTCTGTATATAAGTAGGTGACTGGATAATAGCCTGGTAAGTTTATCTGGTGGAAGGTTGGCTTAGGTTTGAAAAAAGCCCCCTAGGGCTTTTAGTATAACTGTTCCTTGTCTACTGTTTGTTACATTAAGCTAATAGTACTTCACTTTGTTTAGGGATGTAGTTTAGTTATATAACTGTCTGCTTAGGAAGCCTTTTGCTTAATACCGTTATATCTACTACTACTACTACTACTACTACTACTACTACTACTACTACTACTACTACTACTACTACTACTACTACTACTGCTGCTGCTGCTACTACTGCTGCTACTACCCCCTAACCCCCCTAACCCCTCCCTCCCTATTCCCCTTTCCCTTTCCTCGCCTCACCCTAACCTGACCGGCTTAGGGCTGTGGGGGGGGTCTACTAGCTATTACTACTAATAAGGATAGCTAGGCAGCTATTAACTACTTTCTAGCATTATACTAGATAGTATAGGCTAAGGGTACTAAGCTAGGTAGGTAGGGCTAGACGCTAGTAATAGCCTCTTACCTACTCTAGCCTTACTTCTTCTATAGTATTAACTAATGCCTAGAGTTAGCTATAGAGAATAATGTTTTAGGGTTATAAGTAGCTAACTTTATTAGCTATTTCTTTACCTTAGATAGTAAGAACCTAAAACTGTAGTATAGTAGTAAGTGTATAGTATATACTACCCTTAATGCCTTCTATAAAGATCTTAGGCGCTTAGTAAGGGACCTAGCCTATAATAATAATATGTAGCTAGTTAATATTACAGCTAAATTCTACCTAGACCTACTAGAGGGTAGGTATACTACCCTTCTAGCGTATTAATACTGCTAGCTAAATATAGCCTGCTTCCTATTCTATAAGGATAGTATATAAGATATACTTATAGGTAGTAACACTAGTAGATTAAATTATAATAGTACTACTGTTATAGTAAATGCTAGGCTAGTTAATACTAATGTAAACTAGGCTAGTAATAGTGCTCCTATTAAGGGTAGTAAGGCAGCCTAGTACTTAGTTTTCTACCTATATAATAGCGCTAGTATTACAGTAAAGGCCTATAAGGATATATAGACCCTTAGCCTATACTACTACTAGTCCTATACTATCTCTAAGGAAGTAATATTACTTCTATAGAGTAAGCCTTATCTAGATCCTACTATTATTAACTTTAGGTACTAAGGAGTAATAGACCTTTATAGTAAGGAGTATTATATACTTATAGACTAGAAGCTCTTATAGAGCTATACCTTCCTATAGACCTTATCTACTATAGTAAAGAAGAATAACTATAGCTAGTAGGTAGAGTAGCGTTATATAGTAGGGCTAGCGTTAGAAATCGCAGTATAGGATAATATTTAGTGCTAAACCTTTAGGAGGGTAAGCTATCCTCCTATACTAGCTAATAATAACTAGCTAATTCTGCCTTATAGCAGCCTATACTACCTAGGGAATACTGCCTTCTTCTATATTATATTTAAGATAGTATAGGACTTTATTAGGCTAATATTATATAACTACTTCCTAGCAGTAGACTATGTTATAGTTATATAGTTAAGTAAGCCTTATAACTTAGTATTAGCCTACCTCTATACTATGCTAGTTATATTAGCCTATAGGCTGCTAAACCTACTTAACCTAGCTATATAGAGTTATATAATAGGTGCCTTAATAGGTAATTTACCTAGCCTAGGCTTAGGGGTAGTAAGGGAGCGCCTTAGCTTTAGCTTCCTAGCTACTAGGCTAGTTAACTAGGTATTACTACAAACAGTAGATATAGCAGCTAATATAGCTATACCTTAGTTTTACCTAGTAGGTACTTATAGAATCTAGTCTTTTACGCTAGCTAGTATAACAGTAGAGGTAACTTTAGTAAGCCTCTATACCCTTCTAGTAAAGGTAACGCTAGATATATGTAGTGTAGCTATAGTCTATAAGCTAATCTACTACTAAATCCTTTAGCTGTAGTATAGAGCAGCCCTACTAGCCCTTATCTAACCTAAAGATCTTACCCTAGAGGGCTAGAAATAAGTAGATAGAGACTAGGTTGACTTTACATATACCTTACTTAAGGCCTTTTGCATACACTTTAAGTAGGATATAGAGGTATTAGTATTAAATAAGATAAAGTATAAGAAGGTATATAGCCTCTATAACTTCTAGTTTAGTAATAATAACCTAGACTAGTATAAGCTAACCTATTAATCCTACTAGGAGTTATTTTCTAATGCTATCTTCTAGAGGACTTTAGAGAGTACTAAGCTTACCCTATAGTAACTAGATCCTTACCTACTATATCTCTACTACTTCTATCTATAGATAGTACTTTAACGCTTACTCTTTATACTATACTTAGTAATACTATATAATAATAGCTATTTACTAGTAGTTATCCTATAGGTAAGTGCTAGTAAGGGTTTTATAAGGTCTTAGGTTTATATAGAAACTAAAGGAAGGTAGTATCTATAAGGTCTTAGGTTTATATAGAAACTAAAGGAAGGTAGTATCTATAGGTCTTAGGTTTCTATAGAAACTAAAGGAAGGTAGTATCTATAAGGTCTTAGGTTTATATAGAAACTAAAGGAAGGTAGTATCTGTAGGTCTTAGGTTTCTATAGAAACTAAAGGAAGGTAGTGTCTATAGGTTTTAGGTTTCTATAGAAACTAAAGGAAGGTAGTGTCTATAAGGTCTTAGGTTTATATAGAAACTAAAGGGAGATAGTGTCTATAAGGTCTTAGGTTTATATAGAAACTAAAGGGAGATAGTGTCTATAAGGTCTTAGGTTTATATAGAAACTAAAGGGAGATAGTGTCTATAAGGTCTTAGGTTTATATAGAAACTAAAGGAAGGTAGTGTCTGTAGGTCTTAGGTTTCTATAGAAACTAAAAGAAGGTGGTGTCTATAAGGTCTTAGGTTTACATAGAAACTAAAGGAAGGTAGTGTCTATAAGGTCTTAGGTTTATGTAACCTAATGTTAACTATAGGGAACTAATACTTTGTTATTATAGTTATAAAATGTAGTAGTTTAATAACAATTTTGCTTCTTAACTAGCTTGTTATAAGAAACCTTACAGTGAAAAAAGTCGAAATTCCTTCCGTTTCCAGCTTTTTTTCTATTCCTAACCTGAAAATTAACTAATAATACTATTACTACTTTAACTACTAAAGCTAAGCTCCTAGCCCTTTTATAAGTAGTTAAAGAAACTATTTTTATATACTAATTAATTATATAACTCTAGGTTTTATTACTTAGTAGAAAAGTATTTATAGTAATATATACTATAGTTATACTATAGCTTATAAGAATAAGGATTTAATATAATAATATTTAAATAGTTAGCTTAGTAATAAAAAAGCTCTTAAAGCTTAGGATAAAGCTATACTATATTAATATTTATTCTTACTAGCTATATTAAGAGGTTACTTAGGGATATATTAATATCTTATATACTCTATTAGCTAAACTTATAGTAGATAGTCTTATAAAAGCTTTTAATAACTTAAAGTATAAGACTTTCTTTGAATAAGTTAATATAACTAATAAAAAAGAAGCTCTTAAGTATAAATATAAAAAAGAGCTTACTAAAGATAAAGTATACTTAGAAATACTAATAGTAAAAAATAATGTATAAGCTATAGAGGAGACCTATAATCTCCTATATACTTAAGTATTTTATATATACTTAATAAGAGGAAGAAAAGATATTTATAGTATATAAGTACTCTACCTATTATAATAATAGATTATAAAAGCTAATAAGAAGCTTTTCCTTAAAAAAGTATATTAAAAATAAGGTATATATATAGAAGGTACTATACTTAAAAAGCACTATAGAGTTATTTAGAGGTTAGTTATATTTAGTCTAGTATAGCCTAACTACTTAGGTGAATACAGGAGTAATTATTATAGGCTGAGACCTAGGTAATAGGCTTTTCTAGTAGCCTTAGGTACCTAAGAAAGGGGTTCTGAAAGGCTCACTAAGCAGCCTAGCTATGCTATAATAGTTACACACACAACACACTCAATATACGTACAATTAACGCATAACCTTAATCCCTGTCACTTTCGATAACAGATGCCTCAACGACAACATCGGCCAAGCTAGGGCAGCCGCGGTGTGTCCACTAATGCGGCCCTGATGAGATGCCACACATGGCCGCCAGGGGCCCAAGGCCGGGTTTGGCTTAAACAACTTATTCTAAGCAGTTCTTTGCCTACCTTAGGTCGATGGGCGGGTGTTGGTGTTTCCTATAGTGCCGTCACCAGCCTAGAGAGAGGTGGGATTGGCTCTGGTGTCTTATGTTAGTTAGTTGTATGACTATTCTTGTAGGACCTACCTCATCAACTCTTCTGCATTTTCAGATAGCTGAATCAACTAACACTGAGTACTGCTACTTAGGTACAGACAGCCTTATGGGGGCTTCAATTGTCGGGTTCAATTTCGAGTCACTTCACCGAATAGGTCTGTGTTACTAGGGGACTCTCAAGGCGTTGTTTACTAGCTAAAATGAGGCGTCACTCTTTCGCAGCAGGCTGTCTAGTCTGCAGGGACTACATACAGGAAGCAACAGCTTCGGTTCCATCTCCAACCTGCAAAGAGTGTCCGTTGTGGCAGACAGCGCAGACTCTTTCAGCTTCCTCGCTAGAAGAAAAAAAGAGCAAGGAAGCTCTTGTCTGCGTGTCTTTTTTTGAGGGGATCCAAGGTGAGTTGCCGCGCCGCAAGGGCGCCCACACGTATGATTGTCGGCCGTCGCGAGAAGAGCGTGGTGTGTTGATTGGTTCGTGAGTCGAGTGCTGCGTGAATCCAGGAAGGATCCGTGAATTCGTTGCCCGGCCATGGATCCCCCCCCCTTCTGCGTGGCTGGATGCGTCCCCCCTCATTGCACCCGACCTTTGCTACACCAGGAGCCAATGTGCCACCACCTTGTTCGACATTCCTCCTCAGTAGTTCTCTCTGGTGCCGGCTCGTTGGGATACTTTTCATGAAACTCCAGGACCGCCTTTTGGATCGTGGTGAGGTGATCAAGCAGTTTCTTTGGACGTACAACGCCCAGCTCGCGAAACTCCCATATAGCAACCGGACGGTTCGAGTTGCGAACATGCTCCATAGTCTTCCCGACCAGGTCGAAACCGCCGATTTGACGTGTGGCATCAAACTCGCTTAGCAAATCCCGGCCCCCGACGGGGTTAGAGAAGCCGTCGACCCATTCCTTGACTAACAAGTAGGGATAGCCGCCCGGCCGCGCCCAGCTTTTCTTCCCCAGCTCTCCGTTAGGCTTAGGGTTGTCCACTTTGCCTGTGCAGAATCGCTCGTCAAGCCTGAGTAGGTAGTAAAAGGTTAGTAGATTTACTGGATGACGTCTGTTGCATCTTCTCACCTGAGTTTCCCGCTCTTTGAGTTTCTATAACAGGCCAAGTGCTCAAGTATGTTCCAAAGATTGCTGCCCCGATGAGGCAGCCTCATTTGAACTAGGCGAAACACCGAAACCCAATTGTTGCGTGGCATGATCCACCCCAAGACCTTAGGGCCTGCGACTGGTATGCCCAGCTTCGCCCGTTCATCCCAGATGAGCCCCTCCTGCACCTGGGCGGTCTTGATATTCATCAACACAATCGACAAGAAGCCTAGGACATCCTTCGTCACTGAGTTTATCCCGCCTGGAAGCTCCTCAAAGTGTATAGGGTTCAGCCATGCCTTTTCGACATACACCACATCCTGCCTCCTAGGCGATTTTCGAGAGAACAGCAACGGATGTTTCTTCCCCTCAAAGGCCGCAATCAAGAGGTCTTGTATAGCCTCAAGCATCAAGGGCGCCGTAGCTTGAACGTGCCACTCGTCGCGTCGAAAGCGTGATAAGAATGTCTTCTTCCAGGGGTTGCAGACATCAGATTCAGGAGTGCCGTCCAAGGCCCTGACTGTGAATTCCTTTTCAGTTGCAAGTATTTTCTGTAAGGTCTACGTTAGCCTACAGCGTTCCGCTTAGCTAACAAGCCCTAGAGGTACTTGCCATATCCGCCACAGCTTCGTTAATATTTATTTTAAGCTCACGCGCATCGCCCAGGTTGGCTAGCACGTCGTACTCAGGCGTCAGAGTCTTGCTGGCAGCCAGACTAGTGTCCACACTAAGAAACCATCCGTTGCCATTTTCAGTCACCCTTTTATGGTTCCCAACCCGATAGCCTTTCAGGGCTAAATAGTCCTCGCGTAGGCACTTTTTGTTGTAGAGTGCTATGTCAAGACTTTCAAGCTTAAAACCTATCTTAGGTGTTCGCCAATCTGTCCTGAGTTCTTCGGCAGCTTGGACTCCTTGGCTCGATGGATCGGTTAGAGTCGCCTCTACGAGGAGCAGATGGATAAGATAGATTGCAAGTGTCGCACAACTTAGGCCCAACATGGTAGGCGAGTAAGAACAGAGAGGCTAAGATGTAGGGATAAAATGTTATGTAAGGATGGGAAGTTAAAAGGTCTTAAAAGCTATATAGGTATAGAGATAGATTGAAGGGTTATATATCTTTTCTCGATTTAGTCTTAGCACTATGTATAGGCTAGTATAATATTCCTGATCTAGCGTATTAGATTAGCTTTCAAAACGTAGGTCTCCTAGTTGCTCGGCGTAGAGCTCGCTATATCCCACTAGGTAAGTAGGAATCAGCCTCGCTCAATCTTGGAAAACTCTAAGTAGACACTGGAATAGATTACTCCTTTACCGAAATATGTTATATAAGTCTCTAGTTGAGAAACCCCCTACCCTAGATAAAGAGACTTATAGTGAGATCCTACGCAACGTATTTTAGCGGTAATTAAGCCGTCCTACTTGTTTAGGGTAATGCTAGGATTATATGTTACTCGATTAATTTCGCTAATCATTACAATCTAGATTTCTATTAGCTATCCTATATAAAGCGTCTTTATCTTATTGTTTCTAAAGGTAATGCAGTATTCTAGCGAGTATTAGAAGAATAGAAATAGAGATCTACTTATACTAAGGTTATAAGACTAGGTACTCTAGTATAAGGCCTTACTACGCTTAAAGGAACATAACTTACCTCTTACTAACTACAGTATTTAACCTCTATTATTAAAGCTATGTTTCTTTTTCTATGTAATTAGTAAGTACCTCTTACACTAGTATAATTTATACTTATTTACCTTCTTTAAGATATCCTCTATCTACTTTATACTTCTCCCTCTTTTATTACTCACTCTAATTAGGGTTAAGGGGAAACCAAATTTATTCCCTTGATTGCAAAATATTAGAGAACATAGGCTTAGAGTCAATCCTAGGCTTAGATAATAGACATTACCCCCTCGCAACTTATTCTTAATACCTATCTAATCTAATACACTATATAAACTTAACAAGATATAGGAATTATTAGCTCTTTATCATAGAATTCTAATTACTAAAGAAACATATATACTTCTACTATAAAGACTATTCTAGATATAGCAGCCTAAAACAACAAAGGACAAGAAGATCTAGAACTTAGCGTAAGCATATTACTAAAAACAATTCTTTTAGCTGAAACAGGCTAACTTCCTAACTTCAACCTTTTATAAGATATATCTAAAGTTATCTTCTACAAACAGGAGTTAGTATAAGCAGCTATTATCTTACATAAGGGTAGGAAAACAAAGAATAACATAGCCCTCTCCAGCAGTTACTAAGAGGTTTACTGCAGCTTGTAGAGCTATCAGTCTATAAAGGCGATGTTTTACGCCCAGCATCATTGTGGATATAGATTACAATGATTATATTACAAGGACTAGCAAAATCAAGAATTTCTAAACGCGATTCATACTAGGCGAACCACGTCACAACAATGCGGTAGATCACGCAAAAGAAAAAACGCCAAAGAAACCGACCCTTAGTATCAGCAAGTACTGCAGTCGACAAAGTCCTTCTAGCAGCCTATCGCAGGGCTGTGAGGCGTGGTTTCACGTGACGCTGGCTGGATGCCAGCAGGTAGGCCACCGACTTAGACGTCTCATGCGTGTAGAGGAAGCAGGATGTAAATGAAGGAATAGGCAGAGACAAAGGCCAAAGGTAGGTGTAATCAAGTGTGTATCTTATTAATGGTGGAACCCTCCTTGGGGAAGGTTTACTGTGTAACTATAAGACTATAAACATTATGTGTAGGTGGATCTACACCAGCAGGCAGTTGATGACTACTATGCACACTTTATATATGTAACAGTATTTGTGGTCTAGTTTTTACCAGCATCACAGCAGTTATAGATTAGATCGAACGATAAGATGTAGTGTCGTACTTAGAGTACATAGGTGTAGTCATAGTTAAAGTTTTTTACTAATGCTCTAACGATAAGGCTTATTCCTCTTCACTAACTATAGAAGACTATAGCTTTTCTATGCTGTCAGCCCTATAGCAATAGTCTACTATAGCTTAAACTCCACATTGAGTAAGATTACAGCCCCCCTAATACACTACCGCACACATTGCTAGTCAAGTAGAAGCACGCAGCTTGATCAGGCTGGTAGAGATGCAGTTTTAAGAGTCGGAGGGCTAAAGTCGCGCAATAGATTCGAAGCAGGAATTGTACCCATCTCTCAATAATGGCCCATACTCTACTCACCCGAGGGGGAGACATACATATCCGCCCGCTAGGTCGGTGTAAACATGGCCTCTGTCAGTCTGGACAGCATGCACAAGCCCTCTAAAATCTCCACACAGACATTTGCCATACGCTCTCTCGCTCAAGGTGACAGCATAGTAGACACGTGTCTCTAGACGCCCAACAAACGTATCATGAAGCAGGCGGGTTCTAGGGTCCCGAATTAGGTTCATCGTCAAAGACGTCTCATCATAATCATTCAAGAAGTAGAAACTATACAAGACTAAAAAAAACTCTAGAACAAAACTGCAAGCCTCGTCAGACTTAGACTCTCTTCTCTTAACAAAAATCCGCCCCCCCCCCCCCTCCCCCTGCGGCGCCGAGGGCGAGATATCAGCACTACCGCTAGGAGGGGAGGGGGGGCTGTTATTAAATATGGCGAGTATACATAGGAATGACAGCGTATTTACTGAGCAGCCTAAGCGCCTGAAGCAGGGTTTTGCTAGGTAATTACAGAGACTTCGCCCTACCTTTCTAGTAATTAGATTACTTAAATTACTAGGATTATATTAGGACTTCCCTATTAAGTAGCTTATGAGAAATAGGGAGTTAGAAGGGGGTTTCTTTTAAAATTATATGTTATGAATTATGATTATAATCCTTATTATTTAATAAATAGAAGTTTAATATATACTCCTATAATACTAAGAAGTATATAATAAGCCTAAGATATTACTAATAATAATACTAATTAAAATAAGTACTTAAGCTACTTACGTAGTAATTACACTTTACTTTTAGAGGAACTAGACTATATAGCATAATATAATATAAGCTAAGGTAAAGTAATATAGCTTCTAATAATATATTAACCTAGAGGTTAAATTAGTAAGTTAACTATTAGTTAATAACTACTTTAAAGAGTAAGATATACTTAACTACTCTATGTTCCTCTAAGCCTTTATATTCACTTAGACTTCTCCCTCTAAGTAGCTTAAAGGGAAATGTAGTAAAGCTACTACCTTAGTAAGTAATTAGGTCTTAAGAACTTGGAAAAAGAACTCTATAAAGGTAGTTAATATACTAATATAAGAAACCCTTTATCCTACTAAAAGAGCTACTTACTTAGGTAAACTTTGCTTAGTAGACCTTCTTAAGCTAAATACCTTAATATTATAGTACTATAATATAATACATACTCTCAACGTTTACTAAAAGTATATTAAAGCTATAGCAGCTACTATTAAGTAGTTAGTATTAATAGCTTTACTTATAACATACTATATATTAGATAAATTACTTACTAAGTAAATAAATACCCTTCATAAAGCTACTAGTATAAGTAAGGATAATTAGTAGCTTTTAAATGTAAAGAATTATACTAATATGTTAGTAAGAGTCTAGTAAGAGTACTTTACTTAAACATAAACACTTAAATAGCTTAATAAAGAGACTATTACCTATAATAGAGTTATATAGTTAGATAATATAAATTACTATAGTAAGCTTTTTATTTAGTATCCTAATATTAAAAGCTATCTCTTAAATAGCGTCTTAGAGATATAGATGAATATATAAAGTATAGCCTTTAAGCTACTTATACTACTTAATAATAAAAGCAACCTTAAGTAGTAGTAAGTCTATTACTTAGATATTAAGTAAGGAAATAATCTTACTAATAACTTAGCGTTCTATAGGTAAGTAAGCTATAAAGCTTTTAGCCTAACTATACTAGAGAGGTCTAACTACTCTAATTATAGAGATTTAATAGTAAAAGACTACTAAGCCTAAAACTAATAATAGAAGTATTACTACTAATAAAATAGTAGGGTAGATAAGTAGAAATACTTAGTATGTAACTATAACTATACTCTTTAGTAGTACTACTTAATAAGCTTTAGATTATAGCTAGAAGACTAGTCTTTTTTAATGAAGAAGTAGTAAGAGCTGAATATATACATTATAAAACACCTTGAGCTTACAGAATATATCTATATAATAAAGATAACGTAAAACAAACTCTGTAGTAGATATACTATAAAGATACTAACTGTACTCTATAGCTCTAATACTAGCTATATCCTAAGTAAGTTAGCCTTACTTAACCTAGGTATAATAGATAATATTTAATTATATATTATTACCTTAATAGGAGCTTCTATTAGGAACTATTTATAGGCTAGTATAACTTCAATAAATTAGTAGTAGTGAAAGGTTATAGTATAGCTAAATTTATAGTAAAAGGCGCTAATAGCCTACTAGTAAAGATATACCTTAAAAACGCTATCTATTATATCTCCTTTATAGCGTCCTTTCTCTTCTTAAGAAAACCTTACTAGTAAGGTATCTAGTGGGATAGTAGTCTTAGAGATAAGTAGTAACTACTTATCCTGTACTAACTTTAGCCTAATTAGGTATATCTAAGAAAGAGGTAACTAATAAGTACTTAATTAAGTAGCCCCCTTTAGCTAATATATTATATTAGCTATGAAGATAGGTTAGAGGGATAATTATCTCTTTACCTATAAGATCTCCTTATAACTTACGGCTTTAGTGTTGTAATACTACTCCATACGCTACTGTTAGAGTTCTTTTATGTTTTAGGACAATTTTTGTCCTCTTATCAATAGGACAAGCAACACATGTGTAGCTACTGCCTGTGCCATGACTATGGAATCTGCCTAATACAACATCCCAATGCATGTCATCCTGATATGCTCCCTCGATGAAGAGTGACCGTGTGCCTGGCGAAAGGGGTAGATTGTCCCAGAATCCGGTGTAATCATCGCCCTCATCATCGCCCTCATCATCGTTAACAGATGTTTCTACCACTATCGTGATGGCACAGTAAGGTAGAGGGACTTTCATATCCCACGCATTATCGACCTCGCGTGTTCTACAAGTCATGTCTTTCTCTTTACATGTTGATCGTATTTCGAAGGGAAAGTATTCAGCGCTCTTTGCATCACAGTATACTACTTTCTGATTACCCTCACATAATCCACTCATAAATAAAAACTGATCGCCACGACCCTTACACTCCATGGTAAGGTCATTGATTGCAGCTTGGTCTCTAGGATTATTTACGCGCTTTGCGAGACGATTTTGCTGTTTCCATTGATATGACTGATCGTGAAGAGCGTGGAACTCGTTTAAGGAGAGGTTGAATAAGATGAGAGGCGCTGACAAATCATGTTTCGTGTCACGAGAAGGAGGATGTGAAGGTGGTGTAAAGCCGAGAGCTAGCAAGAAAATAAGGAAATAGAGAAAGAAAACTTCCATTATGTAAAAGTGTTTAGGTAGGGAATAGGAAATTGAATGCAGTTAGATAATGCGATTAAGGCTGTTCTACTAATATATAAAGAGAATTAAATATTACACTAAGAGGTAGGTAGGTAGGTAGAGAAATAATAATAAACGTTATAGTTCTAATAAGATAAAAGGTTTTACAGTTAAGGATAGAGAATTTCTCTCGCCTATATACTTTTGCCTAGGTATAGATAGAGATCTACATACCACTTACTGTTTGCATTATAGTTCATTTAACCTACATACTTTTCAGTACCCCCCTCTTTTCAGCACACTAAAAATGCCTCAAATGCCTTACTAGTAGGGATTATCCTTAAAGATTTTACATTTTTAAAATTCGCTTTACTTATACGAAGAACAATGTTGCTTCCCAAACCTTTCTTTTAACTGTATAAGTTAATACACGAGATATCAAGTAATTAAACCTATAATACTATAACTTAAAGCATCTATATTAGTAGGGCTAGTCTAGTATAAAAGATACTATAATTAATACTTTATTTTAGATTGGGAGTACCTAAACAAAGCTAATGACCTACTCTAGCCCTTAGAGACTATCTATAGGTTATAAGTAAAGTTACCTTAAGAAGTTTATAGAAAGGGTATTCTAAGTAGTGCTTTACCCTATCTAAAAGTAGGATAATTTATAGAAGAATTCCTCTTACTAAAGGAGATATAGATTATATTTAAAAGGCTAGATAACTACTTTATAAAAGTATATATTTCTATTAAGGTCTAGAGGGCTTGCTAAATAGTACCTAGCGGTTTTAGCTACTATTTTACTACGCTAGAAAACCCCTTCTTATAGAGTAGGTAGAAGAAAAGGATAACTATATAAAAATAGGCTTACTACCCTATTTTCTATATAATGTAAGATAACTATAGAAAGACTACTCTATAGAAAAGTAGGGATAGGATTTGAAACAAATCTCTTACGCTGCTATATATATAACTAAAAAAAGGGAGAGAGAATAAGAGAGTAATTAGAAAAGTAATACCTCCCCATTAAAATAGTTAACTAAGTTTTATTACCCACATAAATAACTTAGTAAATAATGTAGTAAACCTGATTTTTATATAGTAACCCTATTTCTTACTCTCATTATAAGGAGAGGGATTTTAGCGTAGTAGAATAATAACTAAACCCCCTAAATAAGAGGTTTATTAAAATAGCTTAACTAGATATAGAATTAGCTTATTCAATAGAAAACTAAGATGTGATTGAGTAGAATGATAAGTAAGAGTGGAAATTACGTGTTAATTAAGTGGGGAAAATGTGAGTAGTAGAATAGTATATTGAATGCAGTAATTGCGATAATCTTTCTAAGGTAAAGGATAGAGAAATTCTCTAACCTATATACTACTACTAAGGTATAGAGATCTGTAAATTATCTTCTGCTTGCATTATAGTTATCTCAGTTATATCTAAATATATCTATCAGTTATTTCTATATTTATAAAGCACTTATAGTAGGGTATTAAAGGAAATAGTGATTAGCTTATTACTAAGATTATTGCTAAGTGAATAAGACTAGTGTACCTAGTCACTACTTACAAAACAAGGTTCTAAGCTACCAATAGAGGTAATATAGTAAAATAATATGTTACTCTATTCCTTATTAAGCAGAAATTATGAATATGCAAATCTTTTACTTGTATCTCTCATGGTTATAAAGATATATGCAATAAAGCATAAGGGTATGTTTTATAGCATCAGCTTCTTTATTCTAAGTTACCCCCTTAAGGTTACTATCTTATAGAAAGCTTACTAGTTATATTATTATATTATATATACTAGAGATAAAGTAAGTTATAAAAATAAAAGCTCTTATAAAGAGAAAAAAAATAAAAATTTATAGTTATAGTTATAAGTAAAAAACACTTTTGTAAGTAAAAAAGTTATTGTTATATTATAGTTATATTATAAAGTAAAAACTCTTATATAAGTAATAGAAAAAGTTATATATATAGTTATAGTATTAAAAACTCTTATAGTAAGAGAAAAAGAGTTATATAAGGGGAAACCTACTATAGGTTATAGTATAGGGAAAAGACAATTATAAAGTTATCTTCTTTTGTTTATTTTGTTTATATCTTTCCTTTAGGGTAGTAGTAATTATATAGACTATATCATCTAGCTCTTTAAGCTTATTTATCTTTATTTCTACTAGGTCTTTAGGTAAAAACCCCTTATTATTCCAGTTTATAGTCTCTTTAAAATACTTAAGTATCTGTAAATTAACAGGCTTAGTAAATATATCCGCTATATTATTCTTAGTATAAACGTAGAATAAAGAGATATTATTGTTATAGATATAAAATCTAGAAAAGTAGTATTTTATATCGATATGTTTAGCCTTCTTATAAAGTTCTAGATTTTCAGCTATACGTTAAGCAGCTTCGTTATCTATTAATATTATAGGCTTATTAAGCTTATTAAGCTTATAGGTTTCTAAAAGCTTTAATTCCTTATATATATAGGAATAAGAATTATATAGATATATAGTTTCCTTTATAGCTTCTGTTAAAGCTATATATTCTGCTTTAGCTAAAGATAAAGCTATAGTCTTCTGTTTTATAGAAGACTAGCTTATAGGGTTATAATAACCTAAGTTAGATATATAACTAGAAGTAGACATTCTATTATCTAGATCTCTAGTCTAGTTAGAGTCTGTAAACCCTATTAACTGTAGATCTATTATATTGTTATAGTTAAATATAAGGCTAAGATTAGGGTATTTATTTAGATAACCCTATATATAATTTAGGGCTAAAAAGTGCTCCTGTAAAGGATTACTTATATATCTAGTATATAGATTAATAGGGTAGGTTATATCTAGTCTAGTCTTAATGCTAGAATATAGTAGAGATCCTACTTGTTGTTAATATGATTTTATCTCTTCTAGAGTTACCTGTCTAGTATTTTTCCTTAATTTTAAATTAAAGTTAACAGGGCTTTCCTCATAAGGGATATCTTTTTTATTATATTTTTCTAGTAACTTATATATATAACTAGATTAATAGATATTTAAGATCTTATTCTTCTTATTTATAGATATTTCACTACCTAGAAAAATAGAAGGTATCCCTAAGTCTTTTAAGAGTAAATATCAAGTAACAAAGTTATAAAAATACTCTATATATAAGTTATTAGGTACTATAATTATAGTTATGTCTATGTGGTATATAAGTACTGCTGTTATCTTATTATTATTAGCTATAAAGATCCCTTTATTATAAGGAGATTCTTTAAAGCCTATTTTATATAGTATAGATCTTAAGTGTTTATACTAGAGTCTAGGGCTCTATTTAAGGCTGTATAAAGCTCTTTTTAGCTTATAGTATAAGTTATTATTACTTTTAGTAGCCTTTATAGGGTTATATTCTAGGGTATTAGTTATATTATTATCTATAAAACTAGTAGGCATTTTAACCTATATCTCTTTATCTATAGTAGTGTAAGGGAATGCGTTAGAGACATTAAATTACTTAAAATCCTAGCCTAATTTAATCCCTATTATTAATAACGCTATATAGTTTTTAGGCTTATAAGTAGTTAAAAAAGTCTCTAGATAATCTATAATAATATACTAGTTAAATCCTTAGACTACCTATCTTGCTTTATATTTTATTTCACCTGTATTACTATTTTTCTTTATTAAATATACCTATCTACCCCCTAAGGGTATTCTACCTTTAGGTAGGGTAGTTATTATCTAAGTTTTTAATTTATCTAGACTACTTATCTCTAGCTCTATAGCTTAAATCTAATATTTAGCTTTAGGTAAAGCTAAGGCTTGTTTAAAGGTACTAGGAGTAGATAAAGCAGCAACAGATAATATATATAAAGCTTTTCTATATTTATAAGATTTATTATCCTTTGTATTTAACGTAGTAAGGATATTATATATAGCTAGGTAATCTTTTATATTTATAAGTGCTTCTTCTTGTTCTTTAACCTAGTTATATTTAGCTTTTTTCTTATTAGTTAGCTTAGGAATATTAATTATTATCTTGGATTTTTTATGATTATTATTATCTATACTAGTCCTAGTTATACTAGTACTATCTTTATTAACACTAGTTATTACACTAGTATTATTATCTTCTAAGGGAGGATTTAAGGCTTTTAAACCACTTATATTATTATTATTAGTACTACTGCTACGTAGTTATATCTTATTTATGTTATTATGATTATTATTATCCTTAGAAGCTAGGAATTGATTTTCTAGTATTATTATATCCCAGGTCTAGAAGGTTCTCTTCTTTTGAAAATCATAGACCTTATATATATTAGCCTTATTATTTAAGACTATAGCTTTAACAGCTTTATTATCTAGTTTCTTTATCTTAGGATCTTAATTCTTATAATAACAGATAGATCTAAAAGTAACTATATTATTAATATTAGGCTTTTTGTTATTAACCTTTTTATAAGGTGTTTTATAGTGTATAGCCTTATGTAGAGTTATATTATAAGGGTCTACTGTAGTTAAAGTAGCTTTATCCTATAGAAATAGAGGAAGGTTAGCTCTTAATAATAGAGCTCTTATCTTATTAGTTATAGTTCTTATAACCCTCTCTATTATACTGTTAGGTTTTTAAGTATAGGGTACTTTTATATTATGATTTATTCTGTTTATTATATAGGTATAATTCATAACCTTATTTTCAAATTTAGATCTACTATCTGTATTAAAGTTCTTTATCTTATTATTATTAATATTCTTCTTATTTATATATTGCTCTATAGCTTTATTTACTTCTTTGGCTTCCTTAGTTTTAAGTAAGGTTATAGAGGCTTCTCTAGATAATCTTTCTAAGAATATAATAAACTATCTATATTTATTATAAGTAGAAGGAGTTATAGGACTACAAAGGTTAGCAGAAACTTTATCTACGTAGTTATATTCCTTAGTATAATTATTAGATATTTTATTAGCTTTAGTAGTAAAATTAGCTCTAAGGCAGATCTTACAGTTATATTTAGAGGTTATAGTTATCCTATCTTTTATTTTAGTGTTATTTTCAAAAGCCTTTATAATAATAGGATTCACATAACCTAGTCTATTATACTACTTTATATAGGTATTTATATTAGCGTTTTTAACCCTATTAAAGGTATGTTTCTTACGCCTTTTATTGCTATTTTTTATAGTATTTATATAGTTATTTTCTTCTACTCCTATAGAATTAATCTCTTTATAAGTAAGAGTCTTTATATTAAGAAAGTATAAGTTATTTTTAAGTACCCCCTTATAAATAGTACTAGAGTTTTTTGTATTTATTAAAGTAACTAATTTATCCTAAAATAGGGAAGCTATTTTTAGCTTTCTAAGACTATTCTAACTAAGGAGATTTATTCCTAGATTAGGCATATAATAATAGTTCTTAAGTATATATATCTTATTATTATCTTCTTTCTTATTATTATTAGGGAATTATATAGCAATATCTCCTATAAGGTTTATATTTTGCTTCTTAGCTTCTCCCTAGTTAACTACTTTATTAGCAGCTTTTGCTTTTATAAAGAGAGATTTATTACTTATAACGTTAACTGTAGCTCCTGTATTAAGGTAAAAAACGTCTCTATTTTCTATACTAGGTCTAAATTTATCTATCTTATTTATATAACCTATATTCTTATTATTAGAAGAAGAGTTATTATATAGTTTATTATAGGAGATTTTACTCACAACGTCTTTAAATTTAATAAGATCTTTATCTTTATTGTTGTTTTCTAGGGTACTTATTTCCCCTTTATAAAGATCTATAGTATCTAAGGTTATATTAACTAAAGAGTCTACTTCTCCTTCTTCTTCTTTACTATTAGAGCTTAATTCTTCTATTAAAGCTCTTTTAGCTATTAAAGCCTTCTGTTTTTTAGACAGAGCTTCTTTCTTTTTATTCTTATTTATCTTATTATGATTTTTTACTACTAAAGTAGTAGGTTTTTTCTAGCCTTTTAGAGCCTTATTAGGATAAAGAAAATTACAATCTTCTACCTTATAGCTTTTTAGCTTACAGTAGGTATAATAAAGACCTTTCTGTTTCTTCTAGGGCTTTTTACTACCCTTATTATGATTATTAGAAGTATATAGTATAGTATATGGCTTTCTTTTTGCTTTATTAATAAGATTAGTAGAAAGAGATTTAAAGGTATAAGCTTCTAAATCCTTTCTAAGCTCCTAAGTTACGTTAGTAATTAAACCCTTATAACTATTATTAAGGCTATTTAAAACCTATAATATTATTACTTATTTAGGTAAAGGGATATCTTTTAAAGCTAGACTATCAGTTAGCTCCTTTACTTTATTTAAGTAGGCCTCTATAGATTTAAAAGAATCTAAAGAAGTACTAAAAAACTCCTTATAAGTAAGGAATTTATTAGTAAAGCTAGTAGGTTTATATAGATCCTATAGCTTACACTAAGCTTTATAACCTATTTTAAAGTCTTTTATTACTCTAAGAGGAGAATCCTTACAGTAGAGTCTTATATAGGCAAAAGCCTTTTTATTACTCTTCTTTTAGGCAGGATTATTAGGCTTAAACTTAAGGTTAAAGTCTATATCTTTACTAATAAGTAAAGCTTTAAATCTTAAAGCCTAAGTAAGGTAGTTTTAGCTACTAGATAGTCTAGGTATGTTGATTTTCTCTATTTTATAGGTTTTTTACCTGTAATAGGTCTTGTTTTATAGGTATAGTTATTTTATTATTGAAGAAAGTCTTCTAAAAGGTATATTATAGATTCAGTTCAGTTTTAATTAATATTAAAGGCAGGAAAATAGGTATAGGAATTCAGCCTGTATATTCGTATAGAGCTTAAAAAAAGGAATTAAATAGTAGTTAAAATAGGTGTATACGAGGTATAGTCGATGTTTTATATAGAGGTAAAGTTAAGATATAGGTATAGGTTATTATTAAGGTAAAATTAAGGGTAGAAAATTCAGGAGGAGTATTTCAAGAAAATAAATAGGATATATTAAATTATAGGTTATAGACAGTTTGAATAGTAGTGCTCTTATTATTATAGGGTTAGGGTTAGTAGAGTTATTATTAAAAAGGTAGGTAGGAGGTATAGGGAAGAAGTTTAGGTTATTTATATATAGACAGTATTATTATAGGTAATTAGTATCTAAAAGTATAGATAGAAAAAGGATGTATAGTATAGTAGTTAGAAGGTTAGAATAGTTATAACTTAACGTATTAAAAGGTATAGGATTTAATTCTTACAAAGGGCTAAAATCATAGGTTTTTTATAAAGTGTGGTTTTCGCAGTGTATAGGGTATTTCTAGTCTTACAGGTGTAAGGCTAGGCTTATAACTACTAAGATATAATTAGGTAGAATAATAAGTAAGAGTAGAAATCATATGTTAATAAGTAGGAAGAGGTAAGTAGTAGAATAGTGTATTAAATGCAGTAATTGCGATAATCTTTCTAAGGTAAAGGATAGAGAAATTCTCTAACTTATATACTACTACTAAGGTATATAGATCTAAAAATTATCTTCTGCTTACATTATAGTTATCTTAGTTATATCTAAATATATCTATTAGTTATTTCTATATTTATAAAGCACTTATAGTAGGGTATTAAAGGAAATAGTAATCAGCTTATTACTAAGATTATTACTAAGTAAATAAGACTAGTATACTTAGTAACTACTTACAAAACAAGGTTCTAAGCTACCTATAGAGGTAATATAATAAAATAATATGTTATGCTATTCCTTATTAAGTAGAGATTATAAATATACAGATCTTTTACTTATATCTCTTATAGTTATAAAGATATATATAATAAAGCATAAGGGTATGTTTTATAGCATAAGCTTCTTTATTCTAAGTTATTGTTTTTAAGTTTAGCGCTATATTAGGTACCTCTAAAGATACTACTAAGCTGCTGCTAAGGTACTGCTAAGTAGCTAGGCTATTAAAGTTATAAAAGTTATTATAGTTAAAGAACTATAGACTAACTAGCTAATCTTAAATAGATACCTTTAACTATAGTTGGGCTAGTAAAGGTATTATAGTTAGTAGACTATAGCTAGGCTAGCTAGTTCTTATAGAGTATAGGAGAGTAGTAGAGCTAGCTAAGCTTAGTAGACTACAGTAGGGCTAGCTAGTTAACTCTATACGCTTATAGCTACTCCTTTTCTATATATAAAGGAGATTCTAAGCTCTTTTCCTATATATATATATAGTATAAAGGAAATTATAGGCTCCTTTAGCCTCTACCCCCTAAGTAGCTACTATATTATTAGACTATAGCTTAGCTAGCTAGTCTTTAGTTAATGCTTTATCCTACAGTAAGGCTAGTAAAGTCTTTATTATTAGTAGACTACAGCTAGGCTAGTATAGTCCTTACTGTTAGATCTTTCTTAGTTAGTAGCTAGTATTAGCTACTACTTATTACCTTTACTACCTCTACCCTATGGGCGCTTTTATTGTTTTTAAGCGTCTAGAGTGCTTTAGGTGCTCTTATATACTCTAGAAGTGTTGTCTTAGGGGCCTTTATCTTAGTTAGTAGGGCTAAAAGTACCTCTATATACCTCTAGAGTAGGTAGCTACTCCTCTTCTTCTTAAGGCTTATCCTTACTATAGTACTCCTTTTACTTACTTATAAGCTTAATTACTTCTTATACTTTACTTATTATTATTAAGATTATAAGAGTACTATTCTTAGTATCCTTTTTAGCTTATTAGTAGTAGGTATATACTTACTAAGATATATAGCTACTTAAAAGTAGCTTAATAATATCTCTAAGCTAGTAGTAAGAGTATTAAGTATTTAGGATACTATTAGCCTTTATATAATAGAGGGTGCTTTCTTATACTAGAAGCTATCTCTATAGCCCCTATACATTAGAGAGGGAGTACTAGGTGCCTTCTTAGAGGATATTTTTATATATTATCTATACTTTATTATACCTTTTAGCTAGGCGCTTAGTAATGTAATTCTTAAGCTCCTTTACCTATTAGTTAAGTAGTTAATTAAGCTTATAGTAGTGCTTTAGAAGCTTAGTACTAATAGTCTCTCTAAACTAGTCACATAGTAAGGTATACTTTTATATATAGGTTTTATATTCTCTTAATTAGTTATTATATTTACTCCTATACTCTTTATATAGTAGGAGGTTACTTAGAGATAGCTTATTAATAGTAGCAGCCTATAGGCCTTTAGCTATAGGGCTTAGTAAGGTGCCTTAGTTAGCTAATAGTAAGAGACTCCCTACAGGCGTTACTCTAGGTGCTCTAGGTGCTGCTTTAGGCGCGCTAGGTGTATAGTATTTTAGGTAGTCTTGTAGCGTTAGGTGTGTAGGCTGCTTTATAAGGCTCTTAATAGTCTTACTAGGCGTGTAAGAGTTACCTTTTAATAGGTTAATTGCTTCCTATAGGTTATACGCTTAGGCCTTAGCCTAGAGCTACTTAAACTAGACCTCCTAGTTAGAGGAGGATTTAAGGGTAATTTTTATGTTATTAGTTATAGTGTTAGTAGGTTAGTTAGTTATAAAGGGTAAGAGGTATAAGGGTATATAGAAATTATATTATAGTGCTTATTATAGTTAATTTCTAAGCGTATAAGACTTTTAATTATTAGAAATAAAGGTGTAGTTAATAGGGGCTTAAAAGTGCGTATTTTAATAGATCTAGTAATATATGCTTATACATACCTATTATACCCTGCTGCCTGACTTAGCCCTTAATAACCCCTTTCCTAGGCGCCTAAGGCCTCTATAAAGCCTATTACCTAGGGCTTAAACCTATAGTAATTACTCTACTAGCGCTAAGCAGCCGCTAAGCAGCTAGGTAGTGCTAGCTAATATATCCTATCTCTATTATACCTATTAATAACTATACCTTAGTTTTAATAAATCCTTCTTAGTAATTAGTATATATATGTTAGATAGGTTTAGGTATACTCTAAAGGTTAGAAACTTCTTATAAGTAAGGTTCTTAGTTAGTCTATCTACTAGTATATCCTTTATAGTAATATATTTGACCTTAAGGTAGCTAGTAGTGTATTCCTAATAGAGCTATTTATTCTAGATATCTATATAATAAAGGCGCGTTATAACCCTCTTATTAGCTATAAGAATAAATTTAATAGTCTATTTATTATTATAGAGGATAGTATAAAGCTACTTAGAGTTAAATATAAGCTTATAGAAGAGCCTATAGAGTGCTATTACTTCCTTAGTAGTCTACTAGAGGCTAAGGAGCTCTACTTTAGTTATTAAGGTTGTTACAGTTAGCTATTATAACGCTTTCTACTAAATAAGACTACTAAAGAGAATTATAATAAAGCCTTAGGATAATCTATAAGTTTATTTATTATTAGTAAAAGAGGTATTACTAGCTGTAATTATAGCTAGTAGTTATAGTATCTACTTACCCCCCTAGCTTCTAAAGGTTAGGGTAAGGTAGTAAGTTCTATAAAGGTACTAGATAGTCTAGTTAATTATATAATAGTGCTTAGGACTAAGGTTTATAAGGTACCTTAAGAGTAAGCTAACTATAAAGGCAGTATCTAGTTATATAAGGATACTAGTGTATAGGATAGAACTAACTTTCTCTTAGAAAATCTTAATCTTAATAGTAGTAGCCTAGCCTTTATAAGCTACTAGTGTACTACTAGGTAAGGGTATAGTAGGATAGACGTTATCTATAAGGTTAAACTTCTTTACTATATTCTTAATATATACATTATAGATAAAGTAGATTTACCTTTATACCTAGTCTTATATAATTCTTACCCTAAAGTAGTATTTAGCTAGTCCTTTATCCTTAAGCTTATAAGCTACCTTAATACTATTAATAATATTGTTTATATAGGTAATATAGTTATAGTAAAATATTATAAGAATATTATCTATATAGAAGATAATAATAATCTAGTGTTCTAGATCCTAGTATAAATATAGGTCCTCTACTATTAGGCTAAGCCTAAGGCTCTTAAGTATAGTAGAGAAAGCAGTATACTAGAGTTTAGGTGTATCCTAAAGCCTATATAGGGCTCTATATAGTTTAATAATTTTACCTATAATTATAAACCTATATAGGAGCTTATAGATAATTAGTAGGTTATATAGATTAAGAATTATATTAAGAAAAGTATTTATAACATTAAATTATAATATCTTAAGGTTAAAATATACTACTAGAGTAATAGTAAGTTAGAATATCTTTACTGCTAGGGTAGCTGTATAGGTATTATAAATTATAGCGCCTTACATATTACTATAGATAACAACCCTAGCCTTATAGCACTTAAGTAAGTTATTATAATTAAACTTATATATAAACACCTATTTTATCCTACGTGACGCAGTAGCATGCGTCTAGCAGCGTCTATGCGCTTTTAAGCGACAGAGAGTCGGTTCGATTCTAACTGCAGGAACGCCTTTTGCAGTAGTCTAATTAGTCACTAGGTACCTACTGCAAATAGAGCCCTAGGCCCCACATACACAATAGGGCCCTGACAACAGTGTAACAAATAACGTATTAAGTTAACGCATAGTGTAAATATTATATATTTAGTTAGATAAAGACAAGCTACTATATAGTGTTAAATGTAAGGGGTTTTCTCCTAAGGAAGAATAGGTTTTCCCCTTATATATATATAGATTAAATTAGTATTATATACCTAGTATAGTGTGGGGCCCTCTGCCTTATATAGCAATATATAAAAGTTAATTCTCTAAACACCTATTTTAATAGTAGTAGTTATAAGTATATAAGAAGTTAGTTAATAACTTTCTAAGTACCTATATCTATTAGCTTCTTAATTTTAATGTATACTATATTAATAAGTAGCTTATATAAACCTAGTAGGAGTTTTAGAAGCTCCCTCTAGCTTATAGGGATAGGTAGAAGGTTATTAGTAGGCTATACTATCTTAGTTTTTACTTTAGATAGCACTTTCTAGCTAACCTAGTTATATTATACTACTACCTATAGTACTTTATAAAGTGTATAATAGGTAGGATTATCTTTCTCGTCTACCTCTTAATTATAGAGGTAAGTCTAAATAAAATCTATATTAAAATACTTCTTAAGATTAGTGTATTCTATCCTAAGGTATATAATAGAGTTATATAGGGTTATAAAGTATTAGGGTAGTTATTATATATATATACTATACTTAGTAGGCACCTTATAGTCCCTTAGAGGCCCTCTCTATTATTATTCTAGTAGTGTCTATATATTTAATACTACCTTTAGTCTACTTAGCTTTTTATTATTATAGTCTAAGTGCTTAGCTCCTTTACTACTAAGGATAGTACCTAGGTTAGTAGTATCTATAGTTATAGTTAGTATAGTAGTATCTATACTCCTAGTCTCTATTTTAATAGTAGTCCCTCCTATAACTACTAGTATACTTTTAGGGTTAGGGGTTTACTTAGGTATTATAAGTCTTATACCCTCTATAAGAGCTATCCTAGGCGTCTTAATGTTTTTTAATGTAGGGACTAGTAACTACATTAGTACTAGTTATTTAAGCTACTCTATATAAGTAAGAAAGTAACTCTCCTTAACGTCTAAAGCTCCTAGGAGCTTAAGGATAGTACTTATAGTACTTATAGGCTCTATAATATTATCTATAACTAAGTAGGCTATATTAATAGGGATTACCTCTACTATAGTAGCCTTTAGAGAATTAGTTTTTATATATTGCTATATATAAGGTAGAGGGCCCTATACTATACTAGATACATAGTACTAATCTAATCTATATATATAAGGGGAAAACCTATTCTTCTTTAGGAGAAAACCCCTTATATTTAACAAAGGGTATAGTAGCTTAATTTTGTCTAACTAAACACATAATTTATACTATACGTTTTTACTTAATACGTTGTTTTGTTGCACTGTTGTTAGAGCCCTATTGTGTATGTAGGGCCTAGGGCTCTATTTGCAGTGGGTACCTAGTGACTAATCAGACTACTACAAAAGGCTGTTCCTACAGTTGGAATTGAACTGACTGTCTGTCGCTTAAAAGCATAGACGCTGCTAGACGCATGCTACTGCGTTACGCAGGACTATATTAGCCTTTAAGTAGAATTTTATCTTATTAAAGGTAATATTATATATAATTATAACCTACTTAAGCATAAGAATCTAGATTCTATATAGGTTATAGATATTAGCTATATACCTAACTAAGTATCTAATATACTTATATAGAAAGACTTTATTATGTTTTTATCCTATACCTCTCTCCTTCTCCTTAGAGAGTAAGTAAGCTCTATAGCTATAAGTATAGATACCTCCCTAGTGTAAGTATAGGTTATAAGTTATCTTTTAGATAAACTTAAGTACTTACTACCTAAAGTACTACTAGTACTACTCTTCTTCTACCTAGTTAGCTAACTTCTATATAGTATACTAGTAGAGACTAATATTAAAGACGAAAATTCCTATAAGTATATACTTATCCTATAGGCTTTCTAGGAGTCCTACTATATTATATATATTAATACCTCTAAGGATAACTTTAAGTCTTACTTACTTACTACTACCTATAAGCTCTTTAGTATATAGTAGTAGAAGCTCTAGGTTAATACCTTTATCTTTTACCTACTATTTAAATTTAGTCTTACCTATAATAGTAATTACTACTTACTTATTATCTATATAGATCTTATAGATTATAAGGCTACACTAGTGTTATACCTAAATCTTAAATATATATAGTACTTAGAAAACTTCCTCTATTAACTTATTCTTAAGTAGGAAACTAAAAAAGCATCTAGAATACTTATCTTTAATAATAAGTAGCTAGGAATAGCTATTAAAAGAAGGTAGGAAGTAAAATAAGTCCTAGAAAATATAATAGTATAGTCTTATTACCTAGTCCTCTAAGGGTGTCTTAGAGATAACTTAGTATATATATATAATAGTATAGTACTTATACTTAACTCTTAAAGGTCCTTTAATCTTTACCCCTTAAGCGCTATACACTAAGTACTAAAGGGCTTTAAGCCTTAGATAGCCTACTTATAGGTACTAGAGTATTATATTATTATTCCTAGGCTTAGGAGCTATCTAGTAGTTACTATACTAGTATAGTAGAGTATTAAATTAAGTTATTATTATAAGTCCTACTATACTTACTAGTAAAAGGTAGTCTAGAGGGTAAGTAGAAATAAACTTATATTTAAGGAAGGTAAGGTTCTCCTTTCTAAGTATCTAGGTAAGTATAATACTATTACTAAGATTACTATAGTAGAGAGTAGTATCTAGACTATAGTACTAAACACCTTACTTTATAAGGCTAGCCTTAGAGATAATATTAATATAAAATCCCTTAACTACTATAATATTAGTAAGCTTAAGATCCTTAGTATTATAGCCCTTAGTCTTATAAATTACATTCTTAATAATCCTTTTACTTATACCTAAGATATAAATATAGCTTATACCTACCTCTATAAACTTACCCTTAGTATAAGGCTAATAGGAACCTAGAACTAGGAGGTCTTTATTATTTATAAAGTAGTAACTACTATAGCTATTAAATATAGTACTATTTAATAGGGTATAAAGTTATCTAAATAGGGTTAAGAAAATAGTAAGGAATCTAAGAGGCTTAACCTCTAGCTCTTAGTTACTAAAGATAGTAACTATAATAATATAGCTAGGAAAGTAAAGCTTAGAGTCCTTATTATTATTATTCTTATTAGAATCCTTATCTCCTCTACCTCTACCTCTATAGCTACTTTAGCCTAAGTATAGCTTACTATAGTTAGTATTACTATTAAGCTATCTAAGCTATTAGTATTTACTATAAAAGTAGTTAAAAGTAAAGGATATAACTTAGTCTTTAATATATATTACTTCTTTGTTAGTAAGCTTCTTAACTAACTTAGATTTACCTATAGGTGCTTTTTATATATACCTATACTCCTATAGGGTCTAGTAATAATCTTTTCTATATAAATACTCTTTAGAACCTAAGTCTTTATAGTCTAGGCTATCTAAATAGCTACTAAGTATAGTAAAAAGGCTTAGGCCCTAGCTACTACCTTTAAACAGTATATCTTCCTAGTATAATATACTAAAAATCTAGCTATACTCCTCTACTAATAAGATAAGATAACTAAGACTCTTATTTATAATTAGCTTATAAAGACTCTATATAGCCTATAAGAGTGTAAGGTGTATACTAATAGCCTATAAAAAGGACTTAGTAGATAAAATACCTTTAACCTTAGGGATATTATATATATAAGCTTAGCTATAAGCTTAGTGCTAGTTAGAATACTAAGCTATAGGGGCTATATTACCTCTTACTACTTTAGAAAGTATATTTAGGTACTCTTTATAGATAGTAGAAAGGGTTATAGAGCTTATAGGCGCTAGGTTCTTATATAGTATATATATAAAGGCTTAGATTATAGTTATATTATCCTAGAGTTACTATATTTAGGTGTTAGTAAGCTCCTATATATTAATAGTATAGAAGATAAATATTTTAATAGCTCTATAACTAGCTATAATAGTTATATAATTCTAGCTTCTACTAGTATAGTCTTAGATAAGTTATTTATAATTATCTTTAATATTATTAAATGTAATAGAGGTAGGCTTCTTAAGTATATCTAGGTATAGTTACTAGTTAGTATTAGACTATAGCTTATATATCTAGGTAGAATTATCCTTCTCCTATACAGTAAGTCTTTTATAGTAGTTAGCTTAGCGCTTAACTTTAAGGTTAGGAATAAGCTTAGAGGAGTTAGGTCCTTAGATAGGCTTAATATTATCCTCTATAACGTCCTTACTATCTGAGTTAATAAGCTCCTAGATATAGGCTGTCTTTATATAGACCTAGAGGCTAATAAACTACATAGGCTAGTTAGAATAGCTATTAAGGCGTTACTTATTGTTATATATAAGGGTTTAAGTAAGTATATTTGTGGTTTATAGTTAGTATAATTATTAAAAGGTAAAAAGTATAAAGGTAGAAGAGTTATAAAGATACTCTTATCTATAGAGAGCTAGGTAAGGCTTTATTTAGGTAATTAGTAACTTAATTACTAATAATCTAAACTAAGGAGGAAAGGAAAAGAAAAAGGGTATGTAGTACGCTTAAGTACTACGCCTTTTATATATATATATATAGCTTGCTTAATTTAGTAGTAGGTATAGCCTAGCTATAATTATCTAAGGCGTAGCCTATAATACATACTCCTGTTAAATTGAAGGGTGTATGCATATAGGGCGTAACAGTTACGTATAGGGCGTAGGCCTAGAGATAGGCTTAAGCCTAGCGTAGCTAGCCCTTCGCTAAATACTAGAGGGACTGCTGCAGGCTTCTTCCTAAGCAGTAGGCTCTAGTTATAGCCTTAGGCGCCTAGGAATAGGGTTCTTATAGGCCTAAGTTAGGGGCTAGCAGTAGGGTATAATAGTTATAGTTATATATATCTCTCTAAATATATATATAATTAACCTATTACTATTACCCTAAATAACCTAATAATTAAGAGTCTTATATACTTGAAAACTAATAATAAAGAGTACTATAAAGCTATTTATAAGCTTATAAAATATCTATTAATACTACTAAGACTATTCTTAATAGCCCTACTAATTAGGTTCTCTAGTTTAACTAGCTTAAAACTAAGGTAAAAACCTATAAGCTTTAGGATGTAATTAACCTATTAATTGCTATATATAACTTATCTAAGACGCTTGCTAGGCTGCTTGCTAAGCTAGAAAAGCCTTTAATATATGATTACCTGTGTGTAGGTGTAGTTATAATAACTCCTGTAAGCACTACTGTAAATACCCTATTAAATACTACCCCTTTAAGAGCTATAAGTGTCTTAGTATATAAGACGTGCTTATAGACTGCAGCCCTCTAGCAGCAATATTAGCTGCAGCTGTAGCTGTAACCTAAGCTAGAGCCCTTATATAAGGAGCCTAAAGATATAACTCTAGCCCTAGATATTAGTTATATGCTCCTATGTATAGTAGACGCTTTGTAATGTGTGTTATAGCTAGAGGATCTCTCTCTAGCTAACCTTCTCCTATATAAGGAGTGCTGCATGTAGTATAATAACAACCTATATATATAGGAGAAGCGCCTTAAGCGTTATAGTAACCTATAAGAATAGATACACTAGACTGTTTCTACTAACCTTAAGCTCTATTACTATACCTCTAATAATGAGGTTAACGCTTAGGTATTTACCCTCTAGGCCTATATAGGAATATATACTTCTAAATATAAGGAGAATATATATATTATATTAGAAAAAGTCCTTTAAGTAACTATAAGGTACCTAGGGACTAAGAAGGAAGTTAAAGCCTAGCTTATAAAGTAAGAAAAAGCACTCTATAAAGCTGCTGCTAGCAGTATTCTAGGAGCTAAGCTCTTAAGTAATTAGTTTAACCCCTTTATAGTAGCCTTTTAGTAGACCTATCTTATAAGCTAGGCTTATATATACTACTATACTAAAGTTACTAATATACTTAATAACTACCTAACGCTAGGGATAGTCCTCTCTAATATCTAAGAGTTCCTATAGTTAGTTAATAAAAATAAGTATATAAAAAAGGCTAGGTAAGGTACTTTTAGGCCTACCTATACTAAACTAATAGAAACTAATAATAAAAAGGAAGGCTATAAGAACTATAACTATAGTAGATAAGGCTGTAGCTATAGAGGGTATAGGAGAAAGGAAGTATTGTTAGCTAAGAGGGTAAATACCCTTCTATCTTTATAGGAGGCTAGTATAACTATAAAGTGTAAGCGCTTAAGTATAAGCGTAAGTATAGTAGAGATACTGCCTGTAAAGTATATAACTTTAGATATAACTTGTAAGCTCTATACAGGCCCTTATTACACTATTATGTAGTGCTTTTACGCTTTCCTTTACCTAAAAAGGTATAATAGACCCCTTAGTGAGAGCGTTAAAAGGCTTATTAAAATACGCCTTTAAAGTAATAATACCCTTACTAAGAAGCTCTAAATAGTAAGACAGGCAGCTAAAGGCTCTAATTAACTCTATAGTAGGTACTAAGGCAGGATTTCTATAGCCTCCTTTTATATTACTAAGAGCTAATACTACTTAGCTAAGTTAGTAATACTTAACTTAGGTAGTAATATCTATATATTTAATAATACTATATAGTTTAAAACCCTCTATAGTATATCTATAGATAACTTTATATAGGTAGGTATATAGTAGCTACCTATTAAGGCGTATAGTACTATAGAGATTAAGCTTTAAGCGTGTAGGAATTGCGTTATTAAGCTTACTTTATATAATATTACCCTTTATAGGGGTATTGCTGCTAACCTTATCTCCTTCTTAAAGCTATAGTAGTAAGGGATATAGTAGGATATAAGCCTAGGTAATAATTACCTCTATAAAGTAGATAAGTCCTTTATTACCTATATTAATGAGATTTATAGCTAGTAGGTGCTAGACTATTAGCCCTTTTTATTAGATACTGCACTTATAGCTATAGTCCCCCTGCTAGCTAATTATGTAGATAAGGTGCTATGCCTAAAGCGCAAAAGAAACGCCTTTATAATAGCTACCTATAGGAAGCCTATCCTTAGCGACCTCCTTACCTAGTACTAGCAGCTTAGATACCCTAGCCTAGAGGCGCTTAAGAGGATCTCTAATGTTACTTATAGGGTATATATCTAGGGTCTTAATAAGCCTATAATAACTATTAACTGTAAGGCTTATGCCTTTAGTAAGGCCTATTATATAGTCTAAAGAAGCCTATAAGAGTTAGTTATCTATATAAAGCTTAGTGACTGCCTTGCAGTTAACTTTTATAACCTTAAGGTAGGCTATATAGGTTACTGCTTCTATATACTCTTTTTAGACTGTATAATAGGCCTAACTTAGGACTTTTACTTTTATACTTATAAGATAGATATACTGCTTATAATAATTATAGATTTCCTTACTATACTTAAAGTGTACTATAGCTATAAGGTAAAGGTAATTAAGACTAATAATAAGCTAGCTAATAATAATAAGGTTTCTATAAGCCTTAATGTATATAGTATATATATTAAGGTAAGTGTACTAAATACCTAAGTGTAAAATAGCGCTATAGAGCGTATTGTAGCTATAATTAAGCGTAAGGCTAGGTGTATAGCTATCTATATAAAGCTTCTAGATATCCTTTAGCCTAAGATTTATGCCTCCATAACCTACCTTTATAACTATATACTATAAGCCTCTTATAGTTAGAAGACTCTATACTAGTTATAGTATAAACACTTCTAGGGTAAAGATACTACGTAATTTACCTAGCCTAACCTTTTATACTTAAGAGTCTATAGCTATAAAGCGTATACACTTATAGTAGACGCTTAGCTTTACTACTAGTGCTTAAAAAGGCTTACCCTATATATATAGATAGGTTATCTTATTAGCTATACCTTAAGTAACTTATACTGTATCTAGAATCCCCTTTATAGTAAAGTATTTATAATAAGAGATATTATCTTTAATAAAAAACTTATTTTTAATAGTAACCTAAAGGCCCTTACTAAGGATATTTATAAGTTAGACCTTTAAGATATTTAACATACTATTAACTGCTTTATTCTTAAAGGTAAGTATAATATAACTGTATCCTATGTAGCTAATAAAGAGGCTAATAAGATCTATAAAGACTATAATAAAGCTAAGGGGGTACCTCTAGGCGCTACCCTAAGCGCCCTAAGCGTAGAAGAAATGCCTTCTAACAGGCCTCCTACCCTAGCGCTGCATACTAATTCCTAGTTTAAGCTTATAATACTGCTGCTAATACCCCTAAGATTAGCGTTTTTTGCTATGCTTATAGTAGTGTTTGTAGGGGGGTAAGAAGGATCCTAATAAGCTAATAAAACCCTTTTTCTAATATACTGCTAGTAGTTATATATATCCTTTAAGGCTATATTTCTTACTAGGTATATATATAATAAGTATTCCTATATATATAACTCTATAAAAACTAAATAATAACTAATAGATAGCACTAGAATGCCTAGGTTATAGGCTAGCCCCCTATAAGACCTTATATAAGGTATAGATTAACCTTTAGTATGCTTATATATAATAGGATTATATAATCTAGAGCTAGTACTTATATCTCTAGAAAGAGCCTATTATAAAGCTAATACCCTATATAGCACTTACTAGAAGGAACTTCTACTACTCCTTACGTTATACAGTTAACTCTAATACTACCTTCTTAAAGACGCCTTCTATAAAGCTAAAGTATTATACCTTAATAGTTATATAACCTTATGCTCTTAGCGTAAGGTATCTAAGGTATCTGTATGCAGTAATTAGATTCTTAGCTACTATTAGGTCTATACCTATAAGCTTAATAAGTATAGCTACCTTAATAAGGTAAAGGCTAGGCTTATAATATAAGGTAATTAATAAGTAAAAGATAACTAAGATATATACACTATAATGCTTATAGATATATCTTTCTAGATTTTAATAGCTATAGCTACCTGCTTTAATTATAAGCTACTCTAATATAATGCAGTAAATGCGTTTATATATA
>PJEX01000175.1:44896-91940 GCA_005350895.1 Colletotrichum tanaceti
TAAAAGGCTTATACTTCAACCTTATAACAATAACCTTTATACTAGGCCTATTTAGGCAAGAGGATACGCAATCTACGCGTAATTGACTAGAGAATCACATGATCAGGGTTAGGGTTAGACCCTAACCCTAGTGGAACTAGAATAGGTATAAAAGGATAGACTTCACTCCTCTTAGACCTATTCCTACTCTTCTATATACAAAAAAGCAGTCTAAGTTAACTAACAATATAACTATTATTCCTCTATACCTTCTTCACTTATATACACCCCTGTATACCTCGATTATATAGATATTAATAAGGAAATATATATAGAAATACTGCCTAAATACTATAAGAAAGGCGTAATCCTATACCTCTAGAAAGCCCTCTATAGGCTGCGCTGCTTGCCTATACTCTAGTAAAAGTACTTTAAGAAAGGTTTTATAGTGTAGGGCTTTAAGTATATAGCTAGAGAGGATTGCTGTTAGTAGAAAGGAGAGGTTACTTTCTTCTTTTATATTAATAATTATATCTTTACCTTCCTAAAGGCCTATAAGCTTATAGTAATAGATAAGCTATATATGCTTTAGACTAAATACTACCTTAAAGGTAGTAAGAATCTCTAGTAGTTCTTTAGCCTTAAGATTATATATAACTAAAAGACCTATTACTTATAGCTCTTATAAGCTATATATACTAAGAAGTATAGGAAACTGCTTCCTATGTATACTAACATTATAGATAATAATACTGCCTAGTATACACCTATAATAAAGGAAGAGCTACTGCTATATAAAGATAATACCCCCCCTATAGAGATTTACTGTTATTAACGTAAAGTTAGTACTATCCTTTACGTTACTGTAATAATATACCTAGACATTACTTTTACTGCAAGCAGGCTTATAAGATTTAATTAAAACCCCTTAGATATATATTAGAAAGCTACTAATAGAGTCCTTTAATACCTCTATAAAATGTAATATCTTTACCTTTACTCTAGCGCTAAGCTAGGTAGTAAAGACAATACTTTTAAAGTTACTTCTAACGTAAGCTTTAGTAATAATACTCTAACCTAAAGGAGCTTATAAGCCTTTATAATAAAGCTTTTTAGAGGCCTTATTATGTAGTAAGCTAACAGATAAGATATAGTTATAACCTTAATAATAGAAGTAGAGCTGCTTACGCTTACTTAAGCTGCTAAGGAGGCATTTTTTATAAGCTAATTAATTTTATAACTTTAAATATAACTGCCTATATAGCGTAGGGGCTAATCTATGTATACATTAAAAAAGGTAATACTAATAAGAGTATAAATTTAGTATAATAACTAGCAGACAGTAAAGCTTATTATCAGTAAGATTTTATAGCTATATACTAAGCTCTACTACATTAATATTTATAACTACTAGCTATACTAAGAATTTGCTAATAGTTATATAGACATTATATATACTCTATTAGTAGAGCTTATAGCAGACAGCCTAATAAAGGCCCTTAATTTAGTAAAGTATAATGCCTTCCTACTCTAGCTTAATATAACTAACAAGAAGGAGGTCCTTAAGGCTAACTATATAAGGGATCTTATAATTAATAAAGCCTACCTATAGGTAGAAATAGCTAAGCCTAACGTATAGGCAGTAGAGGAAACAGTCTTATAAGCATATAAGCTAGTAGAAAAAACCTTCTCTTATATACACTAAGATTATATAATAGTAGTACCCTTTCTGCAGCCTACAGAGGTAGTAGAGAAGGCTTTCCCTAAGGGGGTATGTTAAATTAAAGGGTGTATATATATAGGGTGTAATAGTTACGTATAGGGTGTAGGCCTAGAGATAGGCTTAAGCCTAGCGTAGCTAGCCCTTTACTAAATACTAGAGGGACTGCTGCAGGCTTCTTCCTAAGCAGTAGGCTCTAGTTATAGCCTTAGGCGCCTAGGAATAGGGTTCTTATAGGCCTAAGTCAGGGGCTGGCAGCAGGGCACAATAGTTACAGTTACACACACATCTCTGAATATACGCACAATTAACCTATTACTGTCACCCTGAATAACCTGATAACTCCTCCCTCCCTCTTAGTTAGAGTAGAAAATCTATAGTAGTTAGAAATAGAAAAACCCTAACTGCGCTGTAGCCTAGGCGTCTGCTAGCCTATATTAATTTTATTGTAGGCTATAGGTTATAAATCCCTCTCTTCCTTCTTTTAGCTAGCCTTCTAACTAATAAATTATATATTAAATATATACCTATTAGTATACCCCCTTTTTACTCCTTTCCTACTTAAATAACTACTAACAATACTTATTTATTTAGTTTAAATAAAATAAAGAAATAGCTATAAGTAGGGTAAGTATTATAAAGTTTATACTATATACTAATTAAGTGTATAGCCCCCTACTCTTAGCCCCTCTCTAGAGAGCTCCCCTACTATCCTTACCTCTATTAAGGCTACTAACTCCTCTACTACTATATCTAATACTACCCCTACTACTCCCCCTATTACCCCTACTACTCTCCCTATTACCCCTACTATCTAAGTAGTAAAGATTATAAGTAGTATAGTCTCTTTATATAAGTTAGGAGCTAATTAGTATATTAAAGAAGAAAAATAAATAGGCTTATAAGTTAAGTAATAATAAGTTATTAGTTACTAAAACCTCTACCCCTAAGACTTTAGCTAAGTAGTATAAGTATATTAAGTATACTAGCCTCTAGTGTATCCTTTATTTCTAGTATACTAACTACCTTTTAAAAAGGCTAGCACCTCTCTCTACTTTAAGAAGCTTACTTCTAGTAAATACTATACTAACTATATATATAGTAGCTATACCTACTTCCCTCCTATCTATAAGATCTTTTCTAGGGGTATATAATTAGTATACTAAACCTAGGTAGATCCCTAAATACTCCTTACCTCTCTACTAAGAGATAGTAACTACTACCCTTACTATTATTATAGTACTTATAGCTTAATTTAGTAGTCTTATAAGTTATATTCTTCTAATACCTTTACTACTTATACTTACTAATTATATAGGACTAGTACTACTACCTTACTACTAAGGCTTAGAAAGCCTTAGTAAAAGAGGACTAGTCTAAGGTTTTAGTAGAGACTAAGGCTAAGGCTAAGGCTTATTTATATAAGAGGTATACTATCTCTACTAGTATAGCTATCCCTACCCCTATCCCTACTACTACTACCCTTAAGCTAGACTCTATCTAGGCTACCTCTACTACTACTTTACTTACTATCCCCTCTATTATTAGGGTTATAGTACTTAGTAAGGCTACTCCCTTAAGAGGTCTTTTAGCTAACTAAGCTAAGCGCTTTATTATAGCTTATAAGTATATTACTAACTTATAAGTTTCTATAAGTATATAGTTACTATAGTAGTTCTATATTTACTAACGTTTTAAAGTTTATTACTATAGTTTATATAAACTATAAGGAGGCTACTACTACTACTACTACTACTACTACTACTACTACTACTACTAATACTAGTAATAATGTTTCTATTATATTATAAGGGATACGCCTTATATACTCCTATACGCTTCTCTTTTATACTATTAATACTACCCCTACCTATAGGTATTAGTTTTAGAATTTCTAACTATACGCTAGCAATAGTATTATCTTTACTACTCCTCTATACTCCCTATTATTATTATATATAGGCTAGGTCTCTATTATAGTCTTTAATAGGGCTATATTTTAGTTTATAGTTATTAAGTGCTAATATATTATTAATAAGCTCTATAGGCTCCTACGCAAGCTTTATAAACCCCTCCTATTAAATAAGCGCCTAGTATATCTTTAAGTGCCCTTAGTAGCGCTATTTAGCTACTAGGACCTCTACTACATACTATTCTTACTTACTATCCTTAATTATTAGTAGTAGTTACTTATCTATTATACTTTACCTAGGTAGGGGGTCTAAAGCTACTCTTTAGAGTAGGTTAACATAAAAACAGTTATAAATACTACTAAGTATATTTAGCTTAATAACTAAGGGGCTTATAACTTTTATTATAGTATACTTACTATAGAGCTAATTAAGCTTTTAGTTTAGCTTTAGGGAGTAGTAGTTATAGAAGTTAAGCTAGACTTTATTATTAAGTTTAAACCTTTTAGTAGTACTATAGCACTTATTAGTAGCTTCTTCTATATACTACTAAGTAACTGCTATAGCAGCTTATACTATATACATTACCTCTATTATTTAATTAATAAGCTTATTAGCTGCCTTCTCCTATATATCTAATAGAGGCCCTACTTCTATTACTATAATAGGGTCTATATAATACCTATAGGTAAGAAAGAAAGGGCTTATAATTATTGCAGATACTATATAATTATTAATTACTAACTATATAACTAGTAACTATTATACCTAGTTATCTTATAGGTAGCTTATATAGGTATAAAGGATAGCTTAAATCTCCTAGTTTAATTGCTTAGTAGCCTTATTACTTTAAGGGTAGTAGGTAGTACTTAGTTTCTATACTACTCCTATAAGCTTATAAAAGTGCCTCTAAAACCTACTTATCTAATTACTCCCTCTATTACTAATAATACTTCTAAGTATACTATAGAAGTAAAAGTAGTATTAGAGGAACCTTTTAGTATAGGCTTTAGCCTCTATAGTATCTATTACCTCTAAGGTTACTATCTTCCTAAGTTAATTAGAAATAACCTATAGGAAGTATACTTTTATTATACTAGAGGGTAGTAGATCTAAAATAAAGTCTATTAAAAGGTTACTCTAAAGGTACTCTAGGATCTTAAGAGGCTATAAGTAGCCTTTCTTTATATAGAGCTATACCTTACTTTATCTATATATATTATAGTTATAGATTAAATAGTATACTGCTTACACTTATCTAAGCTAGTAGAAATAACGTAAGATAATTTTAAGTATACTATTATAGCCTAGGTAGCCTATTACTATAGAGTTATAGCTCCACTAGATTAACTTTAGATAAAGCTTATTAAGTAGTAAGTTAGGGTTATTATTACCTAGGACCTATAGTCTCCCTCGCTAAGTAAGATGCCTAGCATTATTAAGTATATAGTCTATAATTTATATATAGGCTTTAGTCTCTATTAGTAATATATAAGTACCCTCTATAATAGCGCTATAGATATATTATAGGTCTTTATCCTTATCTTATGTTACCTCCTATATCTACTAGAGGTTATTATCTTTAAGTACTTAGGTTTTTAGAATTAACAGTAGGTTAATGTATAACCTCTATATTATTAGCGTTAGAGGTATATTATTAGTAAGTATTATCTCCTCTAGGACAGCTTTATTAAGGATTACTTAGATAATATAGCCCTACTTATATTTATTACTCTAATTTACTAGTATATCTTACTCTCTATATAACAGCACGTTATAGACACCTATAAGTTTACTTAGTTAATAAGTAATATAGAAGTTATACTCTATAAGCTTTTTAGCCTATTAACTTTAGCGCTCTATTAACTTCTATATAGTTATAAAGTACTTAAAGGACTTATAGTTAGTAACTATATTAAAAGGCTTATTAGTACTATAGAGCTTAGCTTACTAAGCTTTTAGGTACTCTATAATAGCTAATAACTCCTTATTATATATAAGGTAGTTATATTATATAGCTATAAGCTTTTAGGAGTAAAAAGTAACTAGCTAAAGTACTTTATACTTTATTAACTATATAAGTATACCTCCTAGTGTAAAGTGAAAGTAATCTACTTCTACTATAGTCTTAGTAGCTAAGTTAAAAGCCTAAAGAAGGGGTGTATTAGTAAATAGCTTTTTAAGCTTATTAAATATACCCTACTATATCTTCCCCTACTTAAAGAGTATACCCTTCTTTATAAGTATATTAAGTAGCCCTACTACTACTATATAGTCCTTAATAAACGTATAGTAATAGTTTATAAAGCTAAGGAAGCTATATATACCCTTAACGCTTGTTAGCGTAAGTGTAACAGTATAGCTAAAGGCTGTAACTAGGAAAGGTTTAATATAAAAAGGTAGGTATAGGTTTATTACTAGACTTTTGCTTAAAGATTCTAACTACATTAAGAATCTTCCTTTTATGTAAGGAAAGGGGCTGCTAGGCTTAGAAATAGCTAATAGGTTTAGAGGGTAACTAGCAGTGTCTATGCATAACCTACTCTTATTCTTATTTGCTAATAGGCCTCTAGACCTTTAGTAAATTAGAATGTATAGTAGATTAACTCCTTACAATTACCTCCCTCTCTTTAGGCCTTAGTCCCTTAAGGCTATATGTTAGACTAATGTTATTCTATACATCCTTATATACTAATATCCTTAAAGCTATTTAGCTTTTATAAGTGTCTATCTCTTTATTAGTAGGCGCTTACCCTTATATTACTATAACTATTCTCTTTATTTAGATAGACTCCTTATATTCTTAGTAGTTAATTAATATCTTTATTATTAAAAAAAATTATTATTCCTATATATTTTTTATATATATACTCTTTTATTATAAAAGTTATATCCCTCCTCCCTACGTAATAGTCCTCTAAGTAGTTATTATATAGGGTTTATTATAATAAATACTCTACTTTACCTTATATATCCTATCCTATTAGTTATTATACTAAGAAAAATTTTCCTCCTTCTTTTCTTAACCTCCTTAGCTTTCTTTTACCTACTGTTTATTAATTAACTACTTTTTTTAATTTCCTACTCCCCTTTTCTTACTATTATAAAGATAATTTAATTATTAACAACCTTTTACTAAGCCCTTACTATTATAAGCGTTATTCTCTATATTATAAATATTATTAAGGTAGAATATTATAATAACTAAGGTTTTAATAGTGTTGTTAGTAAAGGCCTGTTATATATTAGTTGCTTAGGTTATCTAAAGCATAATATCCTTAAGCTAACCTATTACGTAGGAAATTACATTACTTATTACGTTACTTACAATATTAAGCGTAAGAAATATTCTACTATAAGTCCTTATTAATTATTTATTGATTATTTATTAATACTAATTAATTACTAGGTCCCTTATAAGCTCTAGGGAGCTACTTAAAAGACCTAGAATATATTTATAGTCTATTATAAGTAGGAGTCTACTAGTAAGCTATTACTAAGAGAGCACTAGTGTATTTATTAAGCTCTTAATTATCTTGCAGCCTCCTAGGTTAAGGTAGCTACCTATATTACTAACCCTATAGTTAGTAGAAATAAGACTATAATAGAGTATATAATACTCTAAAAGCTTTCTTTTAATAAGGAGTATCTAAGTATCCTAGCCCTAATTAACATAAGTTATCTCCTTATCTTTACTAAATGTTTACTATTAATATTCTTAGGCTAGTATTCTTATACATAAGGATAATATTATTAAGTGTCTTACTTTAGTTTAGCTACCCTATCTTCTTAATAATAGTTAGGTAATTACTCTATAATTAAATCTAAAGTTCTTTTAAAAGGACTATTACCTCTATTACTATCTTAGTAACTAAGAGAAAGATATAGCTAAGTTTAAAAAGTAGCTAGCCTTTTATATAGCCCTTACTAAGTATATAGGTAATCCTATTCCTATTTACATTATTACTATTACTAGTGCTATGCCTATTACCTATAGGGCTAATATAGCTACTCCTTAGAAGAGAGCTACTTAATTTACTAAGAAGGGTACTATATTAGTAAAGTATTACTAGGAGGGGACTAAGTCTCCTACTAAGAGAACTACTTATTATAGAAAGAAGAATACTAATCCTATTATTATTAGTTCTAATAGTAAGGGTATTATTTATAATAAGCTAGAGCCTAAGGATATAAGTAGCTTAGAAAATAGTTCTAATAATAATAATAGTCTATCTAAAGATAATAGTTCTAATAGTAGTTCTAGTAGTAGCTTAGTAAGTAGTTACTATAGCCTAGAGGGTCCTCTAGATCCTTAAGGTAGCCTCCCTCCTTATTATAAGGATAATTTTCCTCCTTACTATTCCTAGGAGTACTCCTAGAGTAAAGAGTTATATTATACTCTCTTACCTTATAATTCCCTTACCCTTAGTAGTAGTAGTTTAATATATAATTTACTAGATCTAGCTAATATTATTAGTTTTTTACTAATCCCTTACTAAGAGGGTGTTCCTTCTCTACCTCCTAAGGGAATACCTCCCCCTCCTCCTTCTCCTTCTAAGGACCTAAGCACCCCTAACCTTCTTTAGGACCTATATCCCTATAGTATTAAGCTTATATAACATTAGGGTAGCAGTAACTTACTTACCTAAGTTTATAATACTTACTAATTAATTACTAAGAATATAGTAGTATATGCTAAGCTTTATTAGTAGTATATTAATCCTACTAACTAGGTTCCTACTATATCTTATATACTTTATTAGGAGCTTAAGGAGTACCTTAAGCTTAAGGCTTTAGTAAAGAAGGAGATACTAAATCTTAATATTATATTCTATAATTCTAATAATAGTAAGGAGGATAAGCTTACCTAAGCTTTAGTAATAGTTTACTAATAGGTTTACTTTTTATTTCTTACTTTTATAGTAGTCCTAGCTAAATATATAATAATAGGTTTATAGTAATAAGTTACTAAGGGTTTAAGTCCTTATATAGTTTATTTAGTATTCTAGCACCCTACTCTTATAGTTATTATTTTTTACCTATAGCTTAGCAATAACTTATATAGATAGAATTAGATATTATCCTATTTCTTATAGTCCTTTTTTACCTATACTTAGTAGTTTCTAAGCTTCCTATATATATTCTCTAAGTATTATATAGGTTCCTAGGTATTATACTCTACTAGCTAACCTACCTACTTAACTAAATACCTTAGGTCTTTACCTTCCCCTTAATAGGCTATAATATCCTCTACTTCTTATTCCTCTAGCTTATCCTCTAACTCTAGGAGATTTACTAGGTTGTTATTAACTGCTTAGTAAGATGTTTATAGTTTAATAAGGGTAACTAAGAAGATATTATATATCCTTTAGTACTACTTTAGAAGGTAGACCTTATAGGCTTATATCTTAATTCTCTCTATAATTATAACCTAAATAAATCTTAGTATAAGCTTCTTATTCTTAAACCTAAAGTTCTTTATTAATAGTCTAATAATCTCTCTATAATAGTACTCTTTTAGTTAGTACTTTTAGTTATAGTACTTAGCCTAAGATTTAGTAGTAGTATACTAATATATTAATACTCTTTCTTAGACTACCTTAGTATACTCTAGTCTTTCTACTATACTAGTAATAGTAATGCAGTTACTGAAAGGGATATATTCTATATATCTTAGGTAATAGCTATATAAGGCTATTATTAGTAAGTAGCTAGTTATAGAGTAATAACTATTATTATAGGTAAATTTAGCTTTACTTAGCTATACTGCCTATCTTATTAATAAACTATTAGTATATATATAGAGGTACTTTTCTAAAGTTTAGTGTACTCTTTTAGTTAGACTATCTATCTATAGGTAGTATACTATTAATAGTTAGCATCTAATTACCTATTCTCTAGTAAATTCTTCCTAGAATTTGCTTATAAATAGCTTATCCCTATTGCTAATAATACCTTTTAGTATACTAAAGTAATATTTAATTTCTTTATAGAAGATCTATATTAGTTAGATAGTATTAAGAGTTTTTACTGTTAGGATAAATATTATAAACTTAGTTATCTAATATATAATAACTAAGATATAGTTATATTTAGTGCTATTATTATAAAGGCTTAGTAAGAGCCTTATAATAAAGTCTATTAAAATCTCCTAAAATAGGTATAATAGTATAGGAAGTAGCTATAGCTAGCTATAAGGTTTATGCTAGGGGACTCTAACTCCCTAGTACTACTAGTAGCTTTAGATATAGTCTTAGACTAACTTCCTAATATTTTCTTAGTAGAACTTCCTACTAATTAAGTCTAATGTCTTTATAGGGCTTATATAACCTAATCTTAGGTTATTATAGTATTACTAAAGGATCTCTATCCTAAGCGTTAGTGTCTTAGGGATAATAAGTTATCCTTTAAAGAATAGAGTACCTTATTTATTAAGGGTATAATTTTTTATATTTCTAATTATACTCTAAACCCTTACTACTTAGGTCTAGTAGAATTTATCTTTAGCCTATAGTCTATAGACTATATCCTCTAGAGTATTAATAGGTTAGATAGTTAATACTGTTTTACCCTCTATAAGTTATTTTATAACTAGATATAGGATATATTACTCTAAAATAATAACCCTAGCTCTATCTAACTCCTTAGCGTCCTTAGACTACTGTTAGTAAGTGGTTACTAATTTCCTACTTACTTATTATTAAGTTATAATAGCTGTAATTATTATATAGTTATTAGTATACCCTATAGTATACTACTAATATAAGGGTAAGGAGCTTATATCTTCTAATAGGGTTTTCTCTTTATTATTAAATACTTAAAGTAATATATATACTATATTAATATATATACTTATAACTTTATTATTACTCTTAATGTTTATAATCTATTAGTAAATATTCTTTAGTAGCTTACTAATAAGATTTAGTTTCTATATAAGGGTTAGAAGAATATCTATATAAGGTATATCCCCCTCTATATAGTCTAGCCTCCTAGATAGACTATTAGCTAAGTTAGTTTTACTTAGTTAGTACTTAAGATTAAAGTTAAATATAGAGAATTTATAGACCTAGCTAGTAAGCCTCCCTTAGAGATCCTTTACTAGGGAGCTAATAACTCCTTTAAGTGCTTAGTAGTCTATAAGGATAGTAAATTTATCTAAGAGCCTTAGGAGGTAGTAGGCCTAGTGTTTAAGGCCTTTAATAATAGTAATAAGTTCTTATTACCTAGTATGCTATCTTTTCTTAGTATCTATAAGCTTCTATAACTAGTAAGTAATAGGATACTATTAACCTTTAGTTAGTTATAATAGGATTATACTAACTACCTTACTAGAGGTATCTATTTTTACTATTATCTTCCTTACTAGATTCTAGTGTATTAGAATTATTACTAAGTAGAAGGCTTCCTTAAGCTTATAAAAAGCTTTATTAGCCTCCTCTATCTAGGTAAAGGAGCTACCTTTCTTCTTAGTATTGTTACCCTTTAGGAGCTCTATTATTAGTGTTATAATTGCTAAGTACTTAGTAATAAACTTTTAGTAGAAGTTATAGAACCTTAGAAATGTCTAGAGATCCTTAATTAACGCTAGTGCTAACTATTTAGTAATAGCCTTAATATAAGACTTATCTATCTTAATGCTATCCTTTATAATAATATACCTTAGAAATTTAATTTCTTCCTTATAGAATTTATACTTTAATAGCTTTATATATAGCTAAAATTGCTTTAGGCGATAGATAACTACCCTTAGGTCTTTAGTATACTACTCCCTTATCTTAGAGTAAATTATAATATTATCTAAGTATATAATATAGTAGATATCTAATAGGCTAGTAAGCGCTTAGTAAATATATACCTAAAAAGTAGCTAGTGTATTTATTAATCTAAACAGTATTACTATATATTTAAAGTATCTATAGTATATATAGAACACTGTTTTCTATCTATCCTCCTTCTTAATATAGATATAGTAGTAAGCTTCCTTAAGATTAATCTTAGAAATAAACTTAGCTCTACTTAGCCTATCTAATAGCTTACTAATTAGTAGGAGAGGATAATAGTTTTTAATAGTAACCCTATTAAGGCCTTAGTAATTAATATAAAGCCTTAATAAACTATCCTTCTTTAGAATAAATAGGATAGGTACCCTAGCTTTACTAATAGAGGGCTAGATATGTCTAGCAGCCTTTATTTCCTTAATATAATCTTAGAGCTTATTAAGCTACTGCTTGTTTAGAGGGTATAGCAGTAGAAATAGGGGTTTCTCTCTAAGGACTAGGTTAATAGAATATTCTACCCTAGCAATCTCTAGGAGACTCTTTACTAACGCCTTATTAAATATATCTACTATATCTTTAAGTTCTTTTAGTAGGAAGACCTCCTCTACCTTCTTTATATACTACAGCTTAATGTTAATAGTCCTATTACCTAAGATATAGAGGATATAGGCCCTTTAACTATTTTTAATAATTTCTTAGGTAAATGCTATAGGTTTAGTAATAGAGATCTATTTATAGCTCTACATATTTAAAGTAGTATCTATAATAATACCTTCTTAGCCTATAGATTATCTACTTAATAGAAAGTTAGATATTCCTTTTAGTCTTAGTAATTTAATAAATAGTTACTAAACCTTCTATAGGTATCCTTAGGAATTAAGAAGAAAGAATATTAGCTAGTAGGCTCTAGTTTTCTTAGAGATTTTACTATTAAAGGACTTAAGTAGTAAGGTGTCTGCTATAGTAGGTTTTAAGCCTAGGTATAACACTAGCCTAGAGCTAATAATATCTACTTATAAATATATATCTATATTAATATCTATAATCTACTTATCATACCCTTAGAGAGTAATTACTTTACCCTTTATAGTAGTCTTAATAGGAACTTAGTCTTTTAGTGTATTTAGGGTAGGCTTCCCTTCTATACTTACTTATTTTCTAAGGAGTTAAGTTCTTAGACTCTTAAGTAGGTTTATACTACCTAGACCTTTACCCTTAGGTAACTTAATTGTAGACTAGTTAGTATAGTATTAGTGTCTAATTTATTATATAACTAGAAGTATTAAGACTTTATATACCTAACCTTTCTATATTAAAAGTACTTTATTAGCTCTATGCTTAAGGTTATATTAGAGGGCTTTAAGGGAAATTCCTACTTATAATATAATAGGTCCTTTAAATCCCTAGGGGTATCCTAGAATAGGGGTCTTATAAGGTTAGGCCTTTACGCCCTATAGAATAAGGATAGTCTAGAGGATAACTTAGTAGGTAGAGCTCCTCTCTTTTAGCTATCCTTCTATAACTAGTTACTACCCTATTAGTCCCTAATAGACTATAGATACTCTACCTCTTAAACTATATACTAGACTTTTTAATAGGGACCTTCTAGCAGACTATCTTATCCTATAGAGATATTAGTAGCCTAAAGAAGAAGTAGTATACTTTAGTCTTAGAGTTATATAGGTTCTCTATACTAATATTCTAATAGATTACTAACTATTTAGTAAAAAATTAGCTAAGGGTTTATCCTTTCTATTAACGCTTTTACCTAAGCTCTTAATAGTAATCCCTTTTTTAGGTATTCTAGTTAAGGTACTATTAGTAAATAAATATTAAGAATAAATCCTAGGTTAGTAAGTCCTTAAGACTACGTTTATAGTTTCTCTACTATATCTATAGTAATAGAGATAGCTTAGATAAAGCCTATTTAACTTATTACTCTATAGTGCTACCTATTTAAAGGTAATTTCCTACCTTAATAGTAATAATCTAGTCTACTAACTAAGTACTAGTTACTTCCTCTCTAATAACCTTATAATTATAGGTTAGAGGTTTTTTATAGTCCTACTAAGGTAATCTTTATACTATATAGTTAACAAGCTCCTAGAGAAGTATATCCTAGGCCTTATAGTTACGTTTATACTGCTTATAGTCTTCTATAGTATTATCTATTATAAGCTATATAGCCTTTTATATAGTATATATTATACTTATAGTAGGCTTAATATTATTCCCTAGCTCTATACTTATACTATCCTATGCTTAGGGGGGCGTTAGTAAGTAATCTCTTAAGAACACTATATCTATATCTTCTAGTTAGTCTAGAGCTATTTTAGCTAAAGTATAGCATAATAGCCCTTACGTTAATCTAACTAATTTAATAGATTCCTTACGTTAATAGTATAGTATAGGCAATAGTTTATACCTTACTTAGTAGTAGGTTTAGTAGGGGTCTCTAATTATAGAGAACTATAACTTATCTATACTAAGGGCCCTTTAGTAGTAGTTTACTAATCTATTAGCGTCTTAAGTAAAGTTATTTTTCTTATTTATTTTAAACTAGCGCTAGTTACTCTATAGAGATAGAAGTAAAAAAATTATAAGAGTATAGCTAAAGGCTGTAACTAGGAAAGGTTTAATATAAAAAGGTAGGTATAGGTTTATTACTAGACTTTTACTTAAAGATTCTAACTATATTAAGAATCTTCCTTTTATGTAAGGAAAGGGGCTGCTAGGCCTAGAAATAGCTAATAGGTTTAGAGGGTAACTAGCAGTGTCTATACATAACCTGCTCTTATTCTTATTTACTAATAGGCCTCTAGACCTTTAGCAAATTAGAACGTATAGCAGATTAACTCCTTACAGTAAGCTACTTATAGATAGTATATACTTCCTCTAGATTAGTAGAGACTCCTTTACTAGCCTCTAAAATAAAGCTAACATATTTTACCTTCTTTATTAAGATCTTACTTTTAGTTATATTAAGGCTTAAGCTAGCTATATAAAGTATATAGAAGACTTAGCGTACTTTATTCTTATAGTCCTCCTTTAAGCTATTAGAGTATATAAGAATATTATTAAGGTATACAATAATAAAGTTATTAAGGTATTCTTATAGTATACTATTAATAAACTACTACTAGGAAGCAGGCGTATTAGTTAGCCTAAAGGGGTAGATAAGCTATTTAAAGAGCCTATAGTATATCTAAAATATAGTTTTTAGCTTATTACCCTCTATAATATATTTTATAGAAGGTAACTACTACATTAACCTTTATAAACTATTTTATAGACCCTATATATTATAGTATCTCTAAGATAAGTAGTAATAGGTATTAGTCCTTCTTAGTAATAGTATTAAGTATATAGTAGTTATAATAGAAGTATAGTCTACTACCTAGCTTATAGATAAAAAAGGATAAGTATACCTATAGATAAGCTACTTATATAGATAAATCCTAAGTCTAAGAGCTCTTAGAGTATATTTTTAAGTATGAGGAGCTCTTTATATAATATCCTATAGAGCAGTCCCTATAGTAATAGCGCTTCTTTACTACTAGCGTCTATCTTAAGCTTAATATAATAACTAAAGGGGTATATATAAATTAAGGTATATATATAGAGGGTACTATACCTAAAAGGCATTATAGAGGTACTTAGAGGTTAGTTATATTTAGTCTAGTATAGCCTAACTACTTAAGTAAATACAGGAGTAATTATTATAGGCTTAGACCTAGGTAACAGGCTTTTCTAGTAGCCTTAAGCACCTAAGAAAGGGGTTCTAAAAGGCTTACTAAGCAGCCTAGCTATGCTGTAATAGTTACACACACAACATACTAAATATACGCATAATTATCGCACAACTATAATCCCTATCACTATCAACAGTACTCTAACGCATAACTAATCCCTATTACTTTTAATATCTACTCATGCGTTAGAGTGCACAGGCCACACAATTCACACTTCGCCCAGCAAAGAGTGTGATGTGTCACGTGTGTACTCTAACGAATGAGTACCCCCCCCTCTTCCTGTTGAATTGAAGGATGTATGCACACAGGGCGCACCCTGTGCGCATGGGGCGTAGGCCTAGAGATAGGCTTAAGCCCAGCGTAGCCAGCCCTTCGCTAAATATTAGAGGGACTGCTGCAGGCTTCTTCCTAAGCAGTGGGCTCTAGTTGTGGCCTTAGGCGCCTAGGAATAGGGTTCTTATAGGCCTAAGTTAGGGGCTAGCTGCAGGGCATAACAGTTACATAGATACACACATCTTAATACACATTTAATTAACCTATTACTGCAACCCTTAATAATCTAACAATTAAGAGTCTTATACGCTTAAAAACTAATAATAATAAGCACTATAAAGCTATTTATAAGCTTATAAGATATCTACTAATACTACTAAGACTATTCTTAACAGCCCTACTAATTAGGTTCTCTAGTTTGACTAGCTTAAAACTAAGGCAAAAACCTATAAGCTTTAGGATGTAATTAACCTATTAATTGCCACATGCGACGTATCTAAGATACTTAATAGGCTGCTTGCTAAGCTAGAAAAGCCCTTAATATACAATTACCTATATATAGGTGCAGTTAAAACAACCCCTGTAAGCACTGCTATAAATACCCCTTTAAATACTGCTCCTTTAAGAGCTAAAAGCATTCTAGCATACAAGACATACTTGCAGACTGCAGCCCTTTAGTAGCAGCAGCAGCTGCAGCCTTAACCTAAGCTATAGCCTTTACGTAAGGAGCCTAAAGATATAACTCTAGCCCTAGATATTAGTTATACACTCCTGCATACAGCAGATGCCTCACAACACATATTGCAGCTAGAGGATCTCTCTCTAGCTAACCTTCTCCTATATAAGGAGCGCTGCGTGCAGTATAATAATAACCTATATGTATAGGAGAAGCGCCTTAAGCGCTATAGCAACCTCTAAGAATAGGTATGCTAGACTGTCTCTACTAACCTTAAGCTCTATTACTATACCTCTAATAATAAGGTTAATGCTTAGGTAATTACCCTCTAGGCTTATATAGGAATATACCTTTCTAAACGTAAAGAGAACGTATGTATTACGCTAGAAAAGGTCCTCTAAGCAACCTTAAGGCACTTAGGAACTAAGAAGGAAGTTAAGGCCTAGCTTATAAAGTAGGAAAAGGTACTCTATAAAGCTGCTGCTAGCAGTATCTTAGGGGCCTAGCTCTTAAGCGACTAGTTTAACCTATTTATAGCAGCTTTCTAGAAGACCTATCTCTTAAGCTAGGTATATATATACTACTACACTAAGGTTACTAACACCCTTAATAACTGCCTAACGCTAGGATTAGTACTCTCTAATATCTAAGAGTTCCTATAGTTAATAGATAAAAATAAGTATATAAAGAAGGCTAGGTAAGGGGCCTTTAGTCCTACTTACGCTAAAATAATAGATAATAATAAGAAGGAGGGTTGTAGGAACTATAACTGTAAGGGATAAGGCTATAGCTGTAGAGGGCGTATAAGAAAGGAGGTATTATTAGCTAAGGGGGTAAATACCCCTCTACTGTTATAAGAAGCTAGTGTAACTATAAAGCATAAGCACTTAAGTATAAGCGTAAGTGCAGTAGAGATACTGCCTATAAAGCGTATAACTATAGACACTACCTATAAGCTCTGCGCAGGCCCTTATTATAGTATTGCGTAGTGCTTCTATATACTCCCTTACCTAAAGAGATATAATAGACTGCTTAGTAAAAGCATTAAAAGGCTTATTAAAATATACCTCTAGACTAATAAGGCCCTTACTAAGAAGCTTTAAGTAGTAAGAATGTTAGCTAAAGGCTTTAATTAACTTTATAGTAGATACTAAGGCAGGATTTCTACAGCCTCCTTTTATATTACTAAGAGCTAATATTACTTAGCTAAGTTAGCAATACTTAATTTAGGCAGTAATATCTATATGTTTAATAATACTATGTAGTTTAAAACTCTCTGCAGTACGCCTATAGACAATTTTATATAGGCTAGTATATAACAGCTGCCTATTAAGGTATATAGCACTATAGAGATTAAGCTCTAAGCGCGCAGGAACTATGTTATTAAGCTTACCTTATATAATGTTACCCTTTATAGAGGTATTACTGCTAACCTTATCTCCTTCTTAAAGCTATACTAGTAAGGGATCTAGTAGGATATAAGCCTAAGCAATAATTACCTACATAAAGTAGATAAGTTATTTATTATATATATTAACAAGATTTATAGCTAGTAGGTGCTTAACTATTAGCTATTTTTGTTAGACGCTATACTTACAGCTGCAGTCCCCCTGCTAGCTATTTGTGTAGATAAGATACTGCGCCTAAAGCATAAAAGAAATACCTTTATAACAGCTACTTACAGGAAGCCTATCCTTAGCAACCTTTTTACCTAGCACTAGCGTCTTAGACACCCTAGGCTAGAAGCACTTAAAAGGATCTCTAATGTTACTTATAGAGTATATATCTAAGGTTTTAATAAGCCTATAACAATAGTTAACTGCAAAGCTTACGCCCTAGGCAAGGCCTATTATATAGTCTAAAGGAGCCTGTAAGAGTTAGTTATCTATGTAAAGCCTAGTAACTATCTTACAGTTAACTTTTATAACCTTAAGGTAGGCTATGCAGGTTACTGCTCCTGTATACTCTTTTTAGACTACATAATAGGCCTAACTTAGGACTTTTACCTTTATACCTATAAGACAGATATACTACTTATAATAATTACAGACTTCCTTACTATACTTAAAGTACACTATAGTTATAAGGTAAAGGTTATTAAGACTAATAACAAGCTAGCTAATAACAATAAGGTTTCTGTAAGCCTTAACGTATACAGTATATATATTAAGGTAAGCGCCCTAAATACCTAAGCATAAAACAGCGCTGTAGAGCGTATTGCAGCTGCAATTAAGCGTAAGGCTAGGTATATAGCTGTTTACGCTAAGCTTCCTAACATCCTTTAGCCTAAGATTTATACCTCTATAACCTACCTTTATAACTATATACTATAAGCCTCTTGCAGTTAGAAGACTCTATACTAGTTGTAGTATAAGCACTTCTAGGGGGAAGACGCTACGCAATTCACCTAGCTAGACCTTTTGTATCTAAGAGTCTTTAGCTATAAAGTGTATACGCTTATAGTAGATACTTAACTTCACTATTAGTGCCTAAAAAGGCTTACTCTATATATATAGATAGGTTATCTTGTTAGCTATACTTTAAGTAACTTATACTACATTTAGAATCCCCTTTATAGTAAAGTATTTATAATAAGAGATATTATCTTTAATAAAAAACTTATCTTTAATAGTAACCTAAAGGCGCTTGTTAAGGATATTTATAAGTTAGACATTTAAGATATTAAACGTATAATTAACTACCTTATTCTTAAAGGCTAGTATAATGTAACTGCATCCTATACAGCTAATAAGGAGGCTAATAAGATCTATAAAGACTATAATAAAGCTAAGGGGGTGCCTCTAGGCGCTGCCCTAAGCGCCTCTAGTGTAGTAGAAACTCCTTCTAATAGGCCTCCTGCCCTAGCGCTATATACTAAGTCCTAGTTTAAGCTTATAACGCTGCTGCTAACACCCCTAAGATTAGCGTTTCTTGCTGCGCTTATAGTAGCGTTTGTAGGGGGGTAGGAAGGATCTTAACAAGCTAATAAAACCCTCTCTCTAACGCACTGCTAGCAGTTATATATATCCTTTAAGGCTGCATTCCTTACTAGGTATACATATAACAAGCATTCTTATATATGTAACTCTATAAAAACTAAGCAACAACTAATAGATAGCATAGGAATGCCTAGGTTACAGGCTAGCCCCCTGCAAGACCTTACGTAATATATTAACTAATCCCTAGAATGCCTTCATGTAATAGGATTATATAGTCTAGAGCTAGCACTTATAGTATCTCTAGAGGGAGCCTATTATAAGGCTAATACCCTACGCAGCACCTACTAGAAGGAACTCCTACTGCTCCCTACATTATATAGTTAACTCTAATACTATCCTCTTAAAGATACCTTTTGCAAAGCTAAAATATTACACCTTAATAGCTATATAGCCTTACGCTTATAGTAAGAGGTATCTAAAGCTTCTGCATGCAGTAATTAGATTCTTAGTTACTATTAGGTCTATACCTATAAGCTTAATAAGTATAGTTACCTTAGTAAAGTAAAGGCTAGGCTTATAATATAAGGTAACTAATAAGCAAAAGATAACTGAGATATATATGCTATAACGCTTATAGGTATATCTTTCTAGATCCTAATAGCTATAGCTACTTACTTTAATTATAAGCTACTCTAATACAATGCAGTAAACGCGTTTATATATATAGATATTAATAAGGAAATATATATAGAGATACTACCTAGACACTATAAGAAAGGTGTTATCCTGCGCCTTTAGAAAGCCCTCTATAGGCTGCGCCGTTTACCTATACTCTAGCAAAAGCATTTTAAGAAGGGGCTTATAGTGTAGGGCTTTAAATGTGTGGCTAGAGAAGACTGCTGCTAGCAGAAGGGAGAGGTTACCTTCTTCTTTTATATTAATAATTACATCCTTGCCTTCCTAAAGGCCTATAAGCTTATAGTAATAGATAAGCTATATATGCTTTAGACTAAATACTACCTTAAAGGCAGCGAAAACCTCTAGTAGTTTCTTAGCCTTAAGATTGTATGTGACTAAAAGACCTGTTACCTATAGCTCTTATAGGCTGTATACGCTAAGAAGTGTAAGAAACTGCTTCCTATATACGCTAATGTTATAGATAATAATACTGCTTAGTATATACCTATAATAAAGGAGGAGCTGCTGCTGTGTGAAGACAATATACCTCTAGCAGAGATTTACTGTTATTAACGTAAAGTTAGCACTATCCTTTATACTGCTGTAATAATATACCTAGATATTGCCTTTACTATAAGCAGGCTTACAAGATTTAATTAAAACCCTTTAGATATATACTAAAAGGCTGCTAATAGAGTCCTTTAATACCTTTATAAAATGTAATACCTTTACCTCTGCTTTAGTGCTAAGCTAGGCAGTAAGGATAATGCCTTTAAAGTTACCTCTAATGCAAGCTTTAGTAACAATACTCTAACCTAAAGGAGCTTATAAGCCTTTATAATAAAGCTTTTTAGAGGCCTTATTGTGTGGCAAGCTAATAGATAAGACATAGTTATAACCTTAATAATAGAAGTAGAGCTGCTTATACTTACCTAAGCTGCTAAAGAGGCGCTTTTTATAAGCTAATTAATCTTATAGCTTTAAATCTAACTACCTACGCAGCGCAGAGACTAATCTATATATATATTAGTAAAGGTAACGCTAATAAGAGTATAAATCTAGTATAATAACTAGCAGATAGTAAAGCTTATTATAAGTGAGATTTTGTAACTATACACTAAGCTCTACTACATTAATATTTATAACTACTAGCTACACTAAGAATTTGCTAATAGCTGTGTAGATGTTATATATACCCTATTAATAGAGCTTATAGTAGATAGCTTAATAAAGGCCCTTAAATTAGCAAAGCATAACGCTTTCCTCCTCTAGCTTAATATAACTAATAAGAAGGAGGTTATTAAGGCTAACTGCATAAGAGATCTTGTAATTAATAAAGCCTACCTATAGGCAGAAATGACTAAGCCTAACGTATAGGCAGTAGAGGAAACAGTCTTGTGAGCGTATAAGCTAGCAGGAAAAGCCTTCTCATATACGCTAAGACAACGCAATATTAACACCCTTTCTGCAGCCTGCAGAGACTATAAAGAAGTCTTTCCCTAAGGGGGTATGTTAAATTAAAGGATGTATGCATATAGGGTGCACCCTATGCGTATAGGGCATAGGCCTAGAGATAGGCTTAAGCCTAGCGTAGCTAGCCCTTTGCTGAATATTAGAGGGACTGCTGCAGGCTTCTTCCTGAGCAGTAGGCTCTGGTTGTGGCCTTAGGCGCCTAGGAATAGGGTTCTTATAGGCCTAAGTTAGGGGCTGGCCGCAGGGCACGACAGTTACATAGATACACACATCTCAATACACATTCAATTAACCCATCACTGCAACCCTCAATAATCCAACACTTCCCCCCTCCCTCAGCTCTTTAAAGTGAGATCATCTTTTAGCCTATACCTATGCCACGCCCCCACTTCTTTGGATTCGGGTAACCCCTCACCTGCGAAGCGGGTGCTCACAGCCTATTCGCAAAAACTCCTCATTCGCAACACGATAATACCTATTAATAACCTACTAACAACACCAACCTACTAACAACAACAACTATAGTTAAATACAATAAAAATACAGAGTTATATAACTAATAAGCTATTAAGGTAATTAACGTTAATAAGATATTAATAGCTACTACTACTATAAAGTTATTTAATATACTTAAATACTAGCTATATTAATAATTAAAAAGGTTAACTTTACTAGCTAAGCGAGAGCTATCCTATATAAAGTTAACTACTAAGTAGGAGATAGTAATATACTCCTACGTTAACTACCTTAACTATATAAGCCTTTATATATATAAAGAGCTTATACGTAATACTACTAACCTACTCCTTTATAAAGCTTATAATACCTCTAGCCTCTAAGCTACCCCTATAGTTAGTATTAACTAAGTTACTAGATTTATTAGGTATTAATGATTTCTTCTAGTTAAAGAGAAAATCCTTAATACTAAGTATTAGAAAGTAGAGGATACTATAGCTATTAACGTCTATTTTCTAAAGCTAAAAGAAACTCTAGATTAGTATAGTTTCTAGCCTAAGGATATATAGAATATAGATAAGATAGGCTTCTATATTAGAGTTAGAAAGGATTAGATAGTTATTACTAGGAAGCGTTAGGAGTATTACTTTAGTATCCTAACTAATAGAGAGTCTACTACTACTATTAAAGTAGTCTCTACTAGTAGTAAGGTAATCCTATCTTTTCTTATCTTTAGTAGTATCTACTATGTAAGTTAATAGTATAAGGTAAAGGAGATAAATAATAATACCCTTATTAGTATCTCTAGTAGTAGATATACTAACAACTAACTTACCCTTAACTAGATCTATTATTTTAATTAGTACTTAAGAAAGTATAGCTAAAGTACTTACTAACTTCTCCTCATTAATAGATATAGCTCCTATTATATAATATAGTTTATTTAGTACTACTAAGATTATAATATTATCCCCTTTAGTTTCCTACCTTACTCTATATATCTCCTATAGCCCCTTAACGTTATAGTCTTTTAACCTTTAAAGTATTACTACTCTAAGATAGTAGAGATAACTATTTAAGATAGATATATAAGTATTATAAAGCTAGAGTTCCTTAGCTTTATCTAGGAGGTAAAGAGGTAGGCTTTTAAGCTATTAATAATCCTATTATTATTCTAAAAAGTAGGGATATATCCTTATAACTCTCTTATTATTCTTAACAAGCTAGTTATCTACTATTTGTTACCCTCACTAGCTCCTTTTACCCTAAATCTATTAGATAATAAAGGATAACCCTTATCTTAATATAGTATGCCTTATACCTATTAGAAGCTTAACCTTATTACTAAAAGTCTCTATTTATTAGTAGAGAAGCTATTTTATTAATAGGAGTAGTTATCTTATATATATAAAAAACTACTGAATAATATAGGCTACTTTATATATAGGGTATTTGCCTAAGTAGTAGAACTTATCTAGACTTATAATAACCTTAGTTATACTTACCTAGCTAATAAGGTCTAATAACCTTGTTAAGCCTCTAAGAATAAGTAGCTCTAGACTAGAGGGGTATTAACTATATATAAAGGGAGGTAAATAGTAACCTAGAGATAGGTTAATAAGTTTAAGTAGGCTAGAGCTATAGTAGAGGTAGTAGATAAAAAGATACTTAAAGCTACTAGACAGGTATTTTCTAATACTATAAAAAAAGCTAGGAAGTAGTATTAGGATAAAATACTACCTACAGCACTTATGTATAAGACTAATAAGTTACCTCATAAACTACGTTAATTTTAATAGTCTAAATAACCTTATTTATTACGAATAGGTAGTTTTTATAAATAGGCTGTAAGCACCTGCTTTGCAGGTAAGGGGTTACCTAATATTGAATTAGTAGGTATGCATACAGGGCGCAGCTTAGGCGCTACCTAAGCAATCTAGAGATAGGGTAAAACTAGCCTAGATAAGCCTAGCTACAATAGAGAGTCTACTATAGGCTTAGCCTTAGGTAATAGGCTTTATAGAGGCCTTAGGTACCTAGAAAAGGGGTTCCTAAAGGCCTTATTAGGTTATAAAGGCTAGAGATAAATAGTTATATATATATTATTAATATACTTAATTATACTATAATTATCCCTATATAACTTAACAATCAAGAGTCTTATATATATAAAAAACTAATAGTAATAAGCACTATAAAGCAATTACTATACGCTTAACTAACTAAGAAAACTTAAAATAACTAATAATAAAAAAATTACCCTAAAGACTCTCTCTAATTAGACTATCTAGTTTAAGTAGCTAAAAGCTAAATCTTAGATATATAACCTCTAGAAGGTAATTAACCCTTTAAAAGGTAACTCTTATACGCCTACTAAGACTATTAAGAGCCTTATTATATATAACCTATATACCCTAAGCCCTATAACTATCTAAGGTACTAGGTTATATACTCTAGATTAGCCTTACTAAGCGCTTAGGGGGTAAATACCTAACTAGCTCTAACCCCTCTTCTACCTACTATAAGCTAGGGTAACCTACTTTTAAGCACTATACCTAAAGACTTATATACTTAAGGCCTTTATAAGCTCTCTTAAAGTAACCTCCTACTCTATAAAGAGTATAAAGCTAAATATAATAATACATTAAAGGAGTATAAAATATATATATAAAAGTATATACTACTATAAGACTAGTTTAGAGAGACTATTAGTAAAGACCTCCTAGAGTACTACTATAACCCTAATAACTACCTTAATAAGTAGGTAAAGGAGCTTAAGAACTGTATTTTAGAGTACCCTAAAGAAAAGCATAATAAAGTATAGCTAAAATATAAAAGGACTATCCTTAAGGGTAGTTAAGGCTACCTTAATAACCTAAAAGAGCTAGAGAAATAGCTTCTTAAGTAGGAAGAGGCCCTATACTATATAAAGGCTAACAATATCCTATATATATAATACTTATACTACTAGCTTAGGGATATTATTAAGCTACTTTTAAGTAGCTACTTATCTCTATAGGTATATACCTATTATTAATAAGCTAAAAAGACTACTAAGAAAGGGGATCTTATAATCTCTATAATAATAAGTAATATCTAAAGCGTAATAGATAAGCTAGATAAAATACCTACTAAGTAATAAGCTAGATAAGGAGCTTTTAAGCCTATAGACCTTAATAATAATACTAATAAAGAGTGTAATAATAATAACTAAGGTAGAGGATATAGTAGAGGCTACAGGCATAGCGCTAGAGGGCGCTAGAGACTATATAAGTAAAGCATAACCTACAAACTGTTAGTCCCCTTATTAACTATAACTATAAGCACTTCATAAGATATAAGTAAAGTACCTAAGCGTAAGAGATTAAGTATAAGCATAGTAGATATTCTATACGCTAAGCGTAATTAAAATAATAGATACTAGCTATACCTTATACCTAAGCATTGAATTAATAACTCTTAGTATATATTACTATAGCTATACCCTAAAGGGTAGTATACTAAACCTACTATAAAAGTAGATATTAAAGAGTAATTAAGATTAAATATATAGCTTATAGAGTAATTATAATAAGTAAAACAAACTAATAAAAGTAACTAACTATATAGATAGTATAAGGGAAAGCTACTGCTAGCTACCTTTTATATAGCTAAAAATAGATATTAAGATTAGTAATCTTAGATTTAGGCTTAATAATATATATCTTTAATAACTTAAAGTAATTTAAAACACTAAGGGGAGTACCTATTAGTAACTTCCTCTAGGCTAGCGTATAATAAATACTAATTAAAGTATATAGGATAATAGAGATTATACTCTATACATACAGTAACTACACTATAAAGCTTACTTTATATAACGTTACCTTTTACCTAAGCCTTACTACTAACCTTATTTCCTTTAAGAAGGTCTACTAATAAGGCCTTTAGTAGGATACTAGCCTAAGTAATAACTAACTACAATAAGTAGATAAGTCCTTTATAGCCTATATTACTAAGATCTATAATTAATAAGTCCTTAACTATTAACCTTTTAAAGTAGGGGCTACTTTAGTAGCCATAGTTCCCTTACTGCTTACTACTACTAATAAGGATCTAATTCCTATACATAAAGACAGTATACCTATCCTAAAGTATAAAAGAAATATATATATAATAGCTACCTATAGGAAGCCTATTATAGATAACCTTACTACCTAGCACTAGAGACTTAGATACCTAGGATAAGAGCTACTTAGAAGAAATATTAACATAGTATATAGAGTATATCTTAGAGGTATAAGTAACTATAAGATACAGACTATTAACTATAAGGCCTATATAAAAGGAAAAGCATACTAGCTTATTAGGTAAAGCCTATGAGAAGGCATAAGCTATATGTAACCTAGTAACTGCCTAGTAATTAATTTTTATAATTTAGAGATAGGCTATATAGGGTATATATTCTATATACTTACTTTAGACTAGGTAAGTAGATTTATATAGGATTTCTACCTATACTAAAGGATAACTAACCTCCTACTACTTACTTTAAGTAACTTCCTAACATTTATTAACATATAATATAATTATAAAGTTAAGGTAATTAAGATAGATAATAAGCTCTTATACTACCTAGATATTATTAAGATACTTAATAAGCGTAGGATATAGCTTAAGGTAAGTATACTAAATACTTTAGTGTAAAATAGAGCTATAGAGTATATTACTACTATAATTAAGTAAAAGGTACATAGCATAGTAATTAACATATACCTACTAGATATCCTCTAGCTAGAAGTATATATAGTAGTAACCTACCTCTATAACTATACACTAAAGGTATCCTATAGGTAGAAGACTCTATACTAGCTATAGTATAAGTAATTCTAGAGTAAAGAAAACACTAATTACACTTACTTAGACCTATCTTACCTATATATATATAGTTTTAAAGTATATACGCTTACAGTAGATACCTAGCTTTATAGGAATTAAAAGCAGTAGCTAAAGCTATAAGCCTAGATAGGCTTTCTTATAGGCTATAGCTCTAGTAACTCCTTTTATATATAGAGCCTAATAATAGGGGAAGTATTTACTATATATAATATAGTCTTTAATAAGAAAACAACCTTTAATAGAAATATTATAAAGCTTACTAATAATATATAAGAAGTAACCTTAGAAGAGATAGCTACTATAATTAAGCGTCTTATATACTAATAAAAGTAAGAAAGAAGCTTTATATATATTATAGATAAAGAAGTAGATAAGATCTAAGAAGAAGATTATAACTACTAAGCTAAATAGGTAGATAAGCAGCTTATATATAATATAAGCTCTACCCTATATACTAAAGTAAGATTTATATTAATTATACCTTTAGTAATACTACTACTATAGGCGTCTTTCTTTACTACTCTTACTCTAGTACTTATAACGGGGTAAGAAGAAGAATCTTAACTACTTAAAGATACTAAGAATATAATTCCTAAGCAAAAACCTTTCTAATAATCCTTTAAAGTAGTATTTCTAGTTAGGTATACCTACTAAAAGCATTAAATAAATAAGGTTATAAAAGCTACTAAACAATAAGATAACACTTAGGTATAGGAGTAGACTAATTACCTAATTTAGCCTCTAAGTATAAGCTTATAGGACGCTATCCTAAGTAAGCTAAAAGTATACTTACTAAAGGTGTAGTCTAAGGAGGGCTAAAGGATAGAGGTAAGGTATAATAAAGCCCCTATAAGCGCTATTAGTACTTACTAGAAGTTATTACCTCCCCTTCCTATATCTTATAATTAATTATTAGACTACTTACTAGGTAACTCCTTTTAAGCAGTAGAAATAAGCTATCTTAATAGCTATAAAGACTTATACTTCTAGTAAGAGGTTTCTAAGATAGCTATATATAGTAACTAAATTCTTAGCTACTAATAGGTATATACCTATAAGCTTAATAAGTATAGTAGACTCCTTAAGGTAAAGGCTAGGCTTATTATATAAGGTAACTAATAAGAGAAGGACTTATAAGATATATATATAGTAATGCTAGTAAGTATATCTTTCTAAATACTAATAGCTTTAGTAGCTTACTTTAACCTTAAGCTACTATAATACAATACAGTAAATATATTTATTTATACTAAAATTAATAAGGAGGTATATATAGAGATACCCCCTAGATACTATAAGAAAAGTATAGTCTTATACCTTTAGAAAGTACTCTATAGGTTACATAGATTACTACTACTCTAGTAATAATACTTTATAGTAGGGCTTATAGTATATAGCTTCTAATATATACCTAGTAAAGACTACTACTAGTAAAAGGGCTAAGTTACCTTCTTCTTTTACATTAATAACTATATTACAGTGTTTCTAAAAGCCTATAAGTGTATAGCGCTTATAGAGATAAGTACCCTCTAAGTAAAATACTACTTTAAGGGAGGAGAAAACCTCTAATAGTTCCTAGGAATTAAGATCCTATATAATTAGCCTATAAAATAACTTTAGCTCTTATAGGCTATATACTTAGAGAAGGCTACTAAGCTACTTCCTATATACACTAACTTTATAGATAATAGTCCTAACTATACGCTTATAATAAAGGTAGAGCTACTACTGCATAAAGGAAACGTATACCTAGTAGAGATTATAGAATACTAGCGTAAAGTTAGTATAATACTATACACTATAGTTATAATATACCCTAATATTACTTTTATAGCTAGTAGGCTTATAAGATTTAATTAAAACCTAGGAGAAGCCTACTAGAAGGTAGTAAACTATATATTAAAATACTTCTATAAGATATAGTACTTTTACCTTTACTTTAGAGCTACTCTAAGTAGTCTAGAAGACTTACTAAAGGTTACCTCTAATATATCTTTTACTAATAACTCCTTTAATTAAAGAAGCTCCTAAGCCTTTACTATAAAGTTATTTAGAGGTATAGTAGTATGGTATACTAATAAGTAGGATATAGTAACTAAAGTAAAGCTTCAAGCTCTTTTATAAGCAGCTAAGGAAGCTATTCTTATAAGCTAATTAATTACTTAACTATAAGTATAGCTACCTACTAAGTAAGGTAATAGTATAATATATATAGTAGAGAAGAATTTACCTATAAGAATCTAGATTTAATATAATAATTAATAGACTATTAACCTTATTAATAAGGAGCTCTCTAAGCTCTATATAAAACTTTACTATATTAATATTTATACTTACTAGCTATAATAAGAGGTTATAAAAGACTATATTACTATTATATATATACTATCTACTAAGCTTATAGTAGATAAACTTATAAAAGCCCTTAACTTTCTAAAGTATTTAGCCTTCTATAAGTAATTAAATATAGATAATAAGTAGAGGGATCTTAAGTGTAACTATATAGAGGAGCTTATAAAGGATAAAAGGCGCTTAGAAGTATAGATAAAAAGTGATAATGTATAGGCTATAGAGGAGGCTTATAATCTCTTATACACTTAAGTACCCTAGAAGCACTATAGGGGATTATAGGAAAAGGATTTCTAAGCGCCTTTAGGGCACCTAACTATCACAATCACTCATTGTAAGGGGCTAATAAAAGGCCTTCCCTAAAGGGGTATATTAAATTAGTAGGTATATACATAAGGCGTAGCTTAGGTACTACCTAAGTAACCTAGAGATAAGGTAAAACTAGCCTAGATAAGCCTAGCTATAATAGAGAGTCTACTATAGGCTTAGCCTCAGGCAATAGGCTTTATAGAGGCCTTAGGTACCTAGAAAAGGGGTTCTTAAAGGCCTTATCAGGTTGTAAGGGCTAGAGACAAATAGTTACACACACATCATCAATATACTCAATTACACCACGATTATCCCTGTGTAACTTGACACCTGAATCCAAAGAAGTAGGGGCGTGGCACAGGTAGAGCCGTTCGTCCAAAATCCAAATCTAGCAGGCTTGTCTTGGCGCGTTCCAGCGGCGCCTCCCATCCAGCCTATCGTTGTGTAACTTTTAGATTGCTGCCTTCTTTTAGTGGGGAATCGAGGCTCTTGTGCGGATGCGGCACAGCATTACACGATGTCTTGGGCTGGCTTCTTCTAGGGGCCTACTTTGACGTGGCCAATTAGACAGGATCAGCTAAGAAGTCGGGCGTAGCTTGGCCTTGGCCCTGGCCCATCTCCATGCACACGCTCACGTACCTATTACCATAGTTCCCCGATCCCTTTCTTCAGCATCCTTCCACTCAGGGTTTGTCCATCTCTTCTGTCTGTTTTTTGAGACAGACTGCCAGTTTATATCAGGCAAACATCGACTGTTGTACGCCGCAAACGGTGGCACCTGACGGCAGCATTGTTTTGCCTTCGCAACTACTTCGTGTATCCTACAATTGTCACATCAATTTGTCCTTGGGATTGCTGCCACGAGTGCAGAGCCTGCCTAACGAGAAAGTATCACACTCGCCCCCCCCCCCCACACACACCACTTTGATCGTCACCAGCCCCCGTTGTCCACCCGGCTTGGTCGTCGCAAGTAACTTTGTGACTTTTCTTGTTTGTCTGCTTCTTGCTTTGCCTTCATCCCCCCCCCCCTCCCTTCTCCTTCTCTTCGCCCTGTACTCTTGTTTGTACACCAGCCCTCGACGATATTGTGCCAGGGAGAAACTGAAACCCCAAGGCGCCGTGCGCCCGACATCGCGAGCATGCAGCCGGAAAGTTCTTGCTCGGCCTCGAAAGAGTCGACAGAGCTGCCACGGTCCTCTTCAACGTCACACTCGTCGGTCGGGGCCGTATTCGATGCTCAAAGACAGTCCTTCCTGGACCACAATGTCTTCAAGAAAGTCAGGAACCACATTCCATCCCGATTCCTGAGCAACCGCCGCCTCGCCATCGCCCTCGGAGGCGCTGTATTTGTCATCATCCTTATCGTTGCCGCGAGAACAGGATCACAACCGGCCATGGTTCTCGAGGTCAATGCGGCTGCCAACCGCACCCTGGGCTTCGGCTCGATCGAAATAATTAACCTGCCCATCCGACAAGACAAGGCCGACGCTGCTACTGTTCAGGCGTTTTTGTCTGGCCTGAATATCAACGTTGTAGAAGGTGTCAATGGCAGCCGTCTTGGTGAGGTGGGCATGCCGCCAAGCAGTGTTCCCGAGACCGAACCTGGCTTGTCCGGCGGCGAGAAGGGATGCTGGAGATCGCATGCAAACGTGAGTTGCCGTCTCCTTGCTCAGTGTTACTCACCCTCCTTACAAGCAAGCCCTGATGGTTGTTTTAGGCCTGGAGCTCCATGCTCCGTGCGAATGCGGAAACAGTCCTCATCATGGAAGACGACGTGACGTGGGACGTACATGTCAAGGAAGTGATGCGCCTTGCCGCCTCACACTTGCCGGCTCTGCTCAACGGCACTGGCGTATTCGGCATCAACCCCACTCGGAGCTCTCACGAGGAGGCACGGGTCGACCCTTGGCACAGCAATCAATGGGACCTGATCACCTTCGGACACTGCGGCGACGGCGATGGCTGGAAGTCGGAGCGCATCAAATACGACGACCCTTATACCAACGGCGAAAAGAGCGAATATTTTGGTATCGGTCTCAAGGGCGGCCGTCGAATGATCCGTCGAGCCGGCGGCCTGACTTGCACAGGCGCATATGCTGTCAGCGCACGCGGCGCCGCGAAGCTCCTTTTGCGAAGCGGTTTCGACTTGAACCTCCCCGTCGATGTCATCATGAACGATATGATTCGCAATGGTCAACTACGAGCCTACAGTGTCTGGCCGCCACCAATTGTGCAGTGGCGTTACCGTGACAAATTGGGCATGTGGGGATCCATGGGAAGCGACATCAGGGTCGAGCACAAGGACCAGGATCGAAGTGGGTGGGAGGAGGCCCACAAGCAGCACGATGTGTGGCAACTCAAGGGTGATACGAAGGGGTTAAAGGAGCCCGCCATCAAGAGCGCTTGGGGTATTTTGATCGGTCATGACGACGAGTAGAAGCTGCATTGCCGAGCAGCGTCATTAGTCCAGATACGATACGACTTGGGTTGGGCGTAATGGAATCACGGCTAAATGGGAGCAGAACACGCCTGCCTACTACTGTCTTTGGAAAAATAGAATACAAATAAACTATAATTCTGGTGAGGTGGTTCATCGTATAACGCATAATTGTTGAAAACTCATCCTGACTGCAGCAGCGTGGTATCTTTACTGTAAGTCAACCCGTGTTGTCTCTAATGGTGCACCGAGGCGTTTTTGGCATTGCCACTAGTAGGACTCTAGACAGACACCTGCAAGGGACCGACTGACGGTAAACTACACACAAAAAAGTTGCAAGACACCACCAGGCTTACTTTATTCGCTTAGCCTTACCAAACAAACACCTCTAAAACAAAGATCCTGCTTGATCAGTCACCGCATGCCATAGACGTACATCCCAAGAAACTAAATATTTCTGCCGCTGCAATCGCTTCGCCCTAGAAGTTCAGCCGAAGCGCTTAGTATTTGTTCTCACTCTGATCTAGAAGCATCCGATGTGAATTATCCGTAAGACAAACGTGTGCTTATTAGGTTCACATGTCATGATTCATAACTAGCTCATGAGGGGATTAGTCTATTAAGTACAACGTCATAGCACTCTTGTTTGGTATCTCAGTTGGTGTGTATCTCCCTCCTCTGCAGCGAAATCAAACCTCGCCCTTCATCTTTGTACACTGGTCTTTCCAGACATCTCAACTCACGCCGCAACAATCTCCTCCTTGGGCTTCTTCTCCTCAGTGGGCTCGGCAGTGGGCTTGTCGCCGTTCACGGCCACAGGCTTGGCGAGCTCGTCGCGGAGCTTCTGGAGTTCGGCTTCGAGCTTGGACTGAGCCTCTTTTGCGCGCAATTCTGCAGCGGCCAGGTCCTTCTTGCATGCCTCGAGTTCCTTGACGAGGGAGTCGCGAGCAGAGTCGGACTGCTTGGCCTTCTCTTGCCAGGTGGCAGCGTCCTTCTTGGCGCTCTCGAGCTCGGCAGCTGCGTCTTTGTTGCTTGTCTCGCTGGCCTTTTTGAGATCGGCGAACTTGGTTTGCAGGCCCGCGAGCTCCTTGCTCAAGCTCGCGGACTCCTCGGAGGACTCCTTCTTTGTTTTGTCGTGAGTCTGCTGCAAGGTGCTGTACTTGGCTTCGAGGTCGGACAAGCTCTTCTTCGTGGCCGAGTGCTCCTTCTCGAAACTAGCCTTTTCCTTCTCGTGGGCCTCCACCAGAGACTTGTGCTTGGTCTCCGCGTCGAGTAGACTCTGCTTAACAGAAGCAACCTCGGTTGCGGCCTCAGACTGAGTCTTGTCGCTGGTCTCCCGCAGGGTCTTGAACTTGCTCTCCCACTCGACAACGCTCTTCTTGGCGGCCTGAAGCTCAGCACTTGACTCGGACTGGGCTTTCTCGTGGGCCTGCGCGATGTCGTTGTACTTAGCCTCCCATCCGGCAACGCTCTTCTTTGCAGCGGCAACCTCGGCACTAGACTCGGACTGAGCCTTCTCCTGAGCCTGTTGCAGGGACCTGTACTTCTCCTCCCAATCCGCCGCAGCATTCTTGGCAGCGTCCAACTGGGCAGTGCTCTCAGTCTGAGCGTTTTCGTGTGCTTGCTCGAGGCTCTTGTACTTCAGCTCCCACTCCGACACACTCTTCTTGGCAGCCTCCAGCTCGGCGTTGGACTCGGACTGGGCCTTTTCCTGCGCTTGCTGAAGCGCCTCATACTTGCCCTCCGACTCGGACAGGCTCTTCTTTGCCGACTCAAGTTCGGCAGCAGTGCTGGACTGCGACTCCTGAAGCTTGTTGTACTTGCTTTCCCAGTCGGCGACGTTCTTCTTGACTGCCTCGAGCTCAGCAGTGTGTGCCTGTTGCAGCTTGATGTGCTTGTCTTCCGACTCAGCCAGGCTCTTCTTTGCGGACTCGAGCTCAGCGTTGGAGGTAGAAAGCGATTCCCTGTGGGACTTTTCGAGGTTGTTGTACTTGGCTTCCCAGTCGGCAACGTTCTTCTTTGCGGCCTCGAGATCAGCAGCGTGGGCCGATTGCAACTTGGTGTGCTTTTCCTCCGCCTCGGCGAGCGTCTTCTTCGCGGCCTCGAGCTCGGCGCTGGAGCTGGACTGGGCGTGTTGCTGAGCCTTCAGCGTCTGCTCCAACTTGGTGTACTTGTCCTCCGACTCGGACAGGCCCTTCTTGGCCGATTCAAGCTCGGTGGCGAGGGTCGATTGCAGCTTGGCGTACTTCTCTTCCGACTCGGCAAGGGTATTCTTCGCGGACTCGAGCTCGGCGCTGGAGCTGGACTGGGCCTGTTGCTGGGCCTTCAGCGTCTGTTCTATCTTGGTATACTTCTCCTCCCAGTCGGCAACATTCTTCTTGGTGGATTCAAGCTCGGCGTCGCGAGTCTCCTGCAGCTTGGCGTACTTTTCTTCGGTCTCGGCGAGAGTCTTCTTAGCAGCGGCTAGCTCCTGGTCCGAGTTGGCCTTGGCCTTCTCGTTGGTCTGCTGCAGCGCGGCGAGTGTTTCCTGTGTGTCGGCAAGGTTCTTCTTGGTGGTCGACAGCTCGGACTCGGTCTCGGACTTGAGGGTGTCGATGGCCTTCTGGAGGGTGGCAACGTTCTGCTGGGCTTGGGCAAGCTCCTTCTTGGTGATTGAGATCTGCTCATCGGAGCCGGACCTGAGCTTGTTGTGACTGTCTTGGAGTTCGGCGAACTTGGCCTGTGCATCGGCCAGTTCCTTTTTGGCAGCCTCAAGTTGGGGGTCGGCCTCGGCCTTGCGCTGATCGAGAGTTTCCTGGAGAGCAGCGAGCTTGTTCTTTGCGTCGGCGAGATCCTTCTGAGCGGAGGAGACTTTGGCATCGGCACCGTTCTTGAGGTCGTCGTGGGTTTGCTGCAGAGCAGTGAACTTTTGTTGGGCTTGTCTCAGGTCCTTATTGGCGGTGGCGAGCTCAGAGTCGCGATCGGCTCTAAGCTTCTCGAGGGCCTGCTGTAGGCTCGCTCGCTTGTCGGTTGCGGCGGAAAGCTCGACCTCGGTCGCTGTCTTGAGCTTGGTGTGCTCGCTCTCAAGGGCCGAGAGCTTGCCCTCGAGGGTGCTGAGGGCGGCGATCTTCTCGCCAAGCGACTTGGTGGTGGTGTCAGCGTCGGCCTTGATCTTGTCGAGGGTCTCCTGCAGTGTGAAGCGGGCCTGGTCGGCATCGGTCAGGCGGGCCTGGAGCGACTGGACCTCTTGGCGCAACGAGACCTCGAGCGCCTCGCGGTCCTTCTTGGCCTCGGCCAGCTGGCCATTCACGGCGGCGAGGTCATCTTCGAGGGCTTTCTTCGCTTGCTGGACAGTGTTGAGCTGGTCCTGTAGGAGAGCGAGCTGCTTGTTTGCGCTGTCGAGCTCCTGGGAGCGCTGGGAGTCGGCGGTGCCGCTGGCGTGGAGGTGCTGGGCGACCTTGTCGTTGCTGGCAGCGAGGTCGGACTCGAGGGTAGCGATGCGGGCCTTGCTCTCGTTGTTGGACGAGGTCAGCTGGGCGTCGAGCTTCTGGATCTTCTGGCGCAGATCGTCGGCCTCGACGGAGAGGGAGGTGTACTGCTTCTCCTTCTTGGAGAGGTCTTCCTCGAGAACGGTGATAGTCTCCTCTCTGTCAGCGAGCTTCTGCTCGAGCTCTTCCTTGGAACCCTCGATGCGGTGACCGTTGCCCGGAGAAAAGACTGAGACAACGTTGCCCATGATTGGAGGAAAGATATTTCGGCGAGGCGACGCAGTAGTGTCCAGACTAGAGATAATTTAAACAATGACAGTGAGAGAAGATGACAGTGATGGAAAATCAGGGGGGAAGATAGTGCAAGCAAGACCCATGGAAGTCGGTGAGTAGGTTGTTTTCTTTCGTCAAGCAGAGAGGAAGGTGGGATGGTGACGGTGACGGTGACGGGGACGGGGGACGGTGAAGAGAGGGAGCCTGGAGGCAGTGTTGGTAGTGTACCGAGTGTGGAGGGTAAACAAACCAGCAGGAAAGGCGGTCAGGTTTTTCTGCGGACAAGGGTGTGTGGGTTTGATTAGGTATTCTTCAAATTCTGTCATGTTGATTTTGGGGCTGTTATCGCGGGTCTTGCAAGTTCACTTGACGATGGAAACGAGTGGCCTACTTTCCCAGTGGCTGGACCCCTGAAAAGCCCCCACTGAAAAATTGGCAGCCCGACCGTTGTTTGACCCACCGACGCTGTCCTTCCCGCTGATAATGGAAAGGTATCTTACCTACCTAGGTAGATACGGATACTCTGTAGTCATATGCGATATGCAAAAACGCGATTTCGGGCGTTTGCCCCAGCCACTATATCTGTATGCGTTTTGTTGATGGTGTTATTAATTATCTAGGCCATGCATTTAAGGGGAAGTCCTCTTAAGCAGTCCACAGCCTACATAGATAGGTAAGGTAGGTAACAGATACATGCCACACACTGTACTACGTAGGTAGGTTAGCTTATTAAAAGTCTTCAATTGTAGCTGCATTATCTATATGCTGTTACTAAACATTTATAATACCTATCTATATCTATATGCTAAAACTGCTATCTAGTAGACGACAAACACTGCAGTAGGGCTTATCTTCCCTTCTAAGTTGGACGTATAGAACCTGGAAGACCACGAAACTTTTGGTCAGATGAAGGTCTCCAGGCCTCTTTGATTTCCATTTCATAGTGGTTTTCAACCCATAATCTAACTCTTGCAAATGTCCAGCCTAACCCAAGCGACTTCAGCCACCGGAATGATGGTTGGTACTGCACCATCGCCTTACCCCAGACTTGCTGATTAGTAGTAGCACATCCTGTTCTTTTTGCGTTATCGAAAGGCTTTCCTACTGGTGTGTAAGACTCCCATCTAGCTTCAAGCTGGAACACTTTATCAAGAAAATAAGTTAGTAGACTAGAAACCGTTTGCCTCAAACACAAAGCTTACTGTTTCGGACCCATGTGTTAATCCTTTGAAATCTTTTTCTCTGCCATTCCTCTGCCTTCGAATCAGCCCAGCCGGACGGATGTAGGAAAATGACGTATGTATGCTTTGGTTTGAAATACTCGTCCTGGATTAGTCTTTCTAGTCTAGTGTGGTATCTTAGAGTATTTAGAAACCTCTCGAGTTCGTCATCGAGTTCGAGAGCTGTAGCAGGAATATGGCCTATCCAGGCTGCCTTCTTTGATGTGATAGTGACACCAATGCCTCTGCAAAGCCCGTGGAATCCCAGGGAGGTTGGTTGATCCTTGAACATTACATGCCTACCGGGAATTGAAAAAGGGGGAGACAGCAAATCGGCTGACGTGTTGTCAGCCGTTCCGACAGAAAGTATTCTATCTTTCTTTTGCATAAGCAGATCGATCTCCCCGTTGATAAAATCTCTTCTATATTTCCAACCGTGATACCCTTCACCATAAAAGTAGTTGTGAGGACCAACCCAACGGCCTTGCGACGGGGAACCGCGTCGTCTAGGTGCGATGTCTTGGGCCCTAGCTTGTTGGGGCCTAGGAAGTTGACCGGTTGTGGAAAGCTGCGGTTGCTGGAACCCATCTGCGAAAAAGACTAAGAGAGACAGAATAGTGATCAAACGGTAGGACATGTTATCAGGTGAGTGGAAATTGTTCTAGAAAATGGTTTAGTTCTAGAGGATCTAGGTCCGTGACTTTGGTAAAAAGAAATTTGTGAAATTATAAGTAGGATAATATGAAGAACTTATATGGAAAGTTACTTCCCCTATAGTCTAGTACTGGGATGTAATTTTTGTCTTCTACTCTTACATTATTCTAAGTTATTGTTAAAGTTCAACAAATCTATTCTATTTTAATGTGTATTATTAAGAGCTATATTTATAGTAAGGTATTGGAAAATTTAAGCCGATATATTCTTTAATATATTTAAGATTAGCTAGTAATATCTCTATAAAGTATACAAGATAGTATGTTACGTTACTATATAAAGTATATTAACTTTAGAATATTTATTACTCTACATTTAATACACCTATGTTATCTACTAATACATATATTATCCCTATAGCATAAGCTCTACTAATTTATATTCAATATACCTTATATATCTAGCTTAGTATTCCAACTTAAGCTAGGATAGAGACTATAATTCTTAATACTTTAGTAAGTATGTATGCATTAAGTTAATATAATTTTAATTAACGGCCCTACTTTTCTTAAGAGTCCTACTTCTTTCTAAGCAGTTAGGTAATAGTTTTTAGACGTAATATACATTAGAATTATGCGTTAACTGTGCATAAATTAAGTATGTTGTGTCTAGAAGTGCTGCAGTACTGTAAGACTTCTTAGTAAGGCCTTTAATAATACATTTTCTAAGGTCCTAATCTGAAAGTATCGTCACGCTATCGTCGACAGGCATGTTGACATATATACTCTTTCACTTCCACCAACTGTTATGCTACCTGTGTAAGACTCCGCCCTTCCGCGAATACTAGTCACCATGATCTCTCCATCCTTTCTCTTTTCCCTCTCCCTCCTCGTCCTCCTCGGAGTATCGGTCGTCGAAGCGAAACTCCTCATTGACGGAAGAGAGCCCTGCGCAGTGGCCAGCGAGCTGTGGGACTTCTCGCAAAAATGTAAATCGACAATTAGCCTCACAATCATGCAGGTTCCTAATGCTGACTGCAACCTAGTTCCCTCTCCGCACATTCCGGCAGACATAGCGTATAGCTGCCTGAAGTCGGTACCTCTACATAAAAAAGAAGCACTCACCCTTGTCGAATCTATCAAGCCATACTTTAAACAGCTACACTCTAACCTTGCGTACATGAAGAATCCGCCAGCCGACTACGAGTTTGGTCCCTTTGACGTTCTCAACCACCTCCAGAAGGTCCAAGAGAATATTGTCAATAACAATTACAGCAGCGAGATCGACTTCCAGGAGGACCTCTTTGAGATAACAGCTAAGGGCCGCGACGATCATTTAGTATTCCTACCAGATGCCTTAACTAGGGTTTTTCAGTTTGGCCGACCCTTTGCGCTTGTGTCGTATGCTAAGGACCCTCGCTCAACACCTTCTATTAAATGGTTATGGGAGGTAATGCATAATGGTGATGGGGCAAGAAGTATTTCACACATTAATAACATGATTGCCTCAGAATACGTCCAGAAACTTGTTACCCAGGCTTCATCTCAACCTGATCTAGATGCAGCCTACAACACAATGTTTTATAGCGACTATACTGAGGAAGAAAGCTATACAGGCGGCTTCCAATTCATGGGTTGGGATTGGCGGTACCCTGGCCCTACAACAACTCTGAAGTTTACTAAGGGGCGGCCTAAAACCCTGGATAATTTTGCAAGGGTTAGAGTTCCCCTTACTGGCATTACAGACGGCGAATCCTTCTATCAAAGGTTCTGTGCGGCGGTAGGAGAGGCAGTTGTCAGACCTACTGATATAACCCAATTATCATCATCATTACCAGAAGGCTACAGGTTATCGCTACGCACTAAGAAAAAACCACGCCAAGGGCCGCAAATGACTTGTTGCAAGAATGCGGTGCGGGGCTATTTTCTATCAACCAACGACAGGCGCATAAACATAGCTGTTCTCCGCGTCACCGCCTTCCCGAGCAGAGATGAAATCCAGCCTGATCAGCAGAACATTGACACCTTTTTTGCCGACTGTAAAAAGTACAAGACAAAGATCGTCATTGATCTAAGCAATAACCGAGGCGGAATGAATTCGGGAGCGTTCGATTTGTTTGGCCAGTTCTTCCCGGGCACTGAGCCAGACGTTTTCTACCGGTTCAAAAAGACTAGAGCGATAATGTCATTAGCCAAGGAATGCTCAGCAATGGATCTAGCAAACGATGGATCTGCTGGCTTATTCAGCCTCTTTGACTATAAATACGGCCTGGACACGACCTACCAGCCCTTTACGTCCTTTGAAGCCAAGTACGGCAGGAAGGGCGACTTATACACAGCGTTCACTAAACAGTACCTAAACGATACACCTATGCCTAAGAAACAACTCTTCGAGTCTACGGACATTATCCTCTTAACTAATGGCGTTTGTGGCTCAGCTTGTGCTACTTTCGCGTCTATGATGCAATCCCAAGGGAATGTTAAGACAGTAGTAATAGGAGGTCGGCCAAATAATACGACTATGCAGGGTCTTGGCGCCAGCAAGGGATACATGAGGTTGAGATTCCAATACGCGTACGATATCGCCACTGAGTTGAAGCCTCGGGATTCAGTGTGGGGGGAGCTGACGGACTTGCCTCTACATCGCAGCACCGCAGCGAGCTTGAATTGGGCTGACCGAGTTCGGCGCTCCGAATTCGAAACCGGTATTCCCGCACACTTTGTCAATGAGCCAGCCGACTGTCGTCTTCAATGGACTTTGAAAATGTTGAGGGACACGAGTGAGGTCTGGAGGGCTGCCGCCGATTCGGCATGGGGAGGGAAGGGCTGCATCGCTGGAGCAGGCTTTGAGGGGCCGAGTGTCGAAAGTGATGACTCTAGGGCCAGGAAAAAAAGCCGACACTCATAAATAGGAATTCAATAGAGAATGACTATTTAAGTGCAGACCATTGGAGAAAGCGGAAAGCACCTCTTAGCATCCTGGACCCTTAAAAACACCCCAAGTTGACCACTATCGTGAGGTGTGCGGCTTTTTTTTTTTTTTTATCATCCGCCTGCCGGGCCAATAAGTCCCATCTCTGTGCTTTCGACACTTTGTTGCTGCCAAGCAGCCAGCCGCGCCAGTTATTATCAGTCTCTCTCTCCACAATCTCCTTAGTTTGCCTCTATTTAGTTCAGGGCCAACCCCACCGAGGCACAAGCCACGCGTCTTCTGCCAGCCAAGGGGAGACTTGCCATGTAATGAAGTCACCGTGGAGCTTTCACTGCGAATCATTTAGGACGAGACGGCACCAGAGCCGTCCGTCGTCTTGAGTCACGGCTTGTTCGCTGCGGCACTGAAGCTTTCAAGACGGATATACCTTGCCCTCCAAGCTCGTTTCCCTGAATGCACCACACTTGGAAACTCTCGCCCTCTGACGCATCGCTGCTGTCATGACGTCTCTCCGCCATGCTCATGACCTGCCGTCTGGCTGGCAAAGCCGGGAGACAACCACAATGAAACGATGTCGTGTGCCCAGGATCCGCATCGTAGCAGGTAATATAAGGCTGGACCTATGGCTTTTTGTTTTGTAATTATCATCAATTGCTCTGCATCCCGCAGCACCCTACTCTGCCACGATCCATACAAACTCCAGTCTTCAACGAAGAAACGAAACGGTTGATTCGGACCTGAAAGTGGGAGACTTCAAAAATCGCGCTCGAAAAGTCAACCCCTCCCACCATCTTGCAACAACCATGGTAAGCTACCTACTTACACTGTGACTGGTCTGACCAGTGTGAATCGCATGCTTACACACCATGGAGTAGGCTGGACGCGGAAGACGCCTGGCAACCGGCGCCATCGTCGGTATCGCCATTGCCGGTTTCCTCTTCATTGCCTTCTGGGTCCTCTGCTGCTATTGCTGTTGCTTCCGAAACAAGCGCAAGCAGCAGCGCGGCCGCCAAGCACACCCCGTCGGCGGTGGAGGCGGGGGCATGTTCTCCCGGTTCATGCCCGGACGCCAGCGCCAAGGCCCCGCAATGATGGAGTCCGGGTACGGACACGGACACGGACATCACGGCATCGCCCGACCGGCCCCATCGCATGGATACAGATAAAGGGCCAGTGTCATGGGGAACATTGTGTGTGTGTGGAAGCTGCTTGAGCATGTTGGTTGGCACAAGACGGTCCGGATAGACACTTCCGGCTGGGTGGGCGTCGGCACAATGGCACGGAGGAACTTCTCCATGCGCAAGGAACAGTGCGACCCAAGAACATGAGAGTGTGGAAAGTTATACCCGGCGGGCAGCGTTTGGAAAGCAATTGGTAGGCAGGGCGTTGGATCTTTAGTCAGACTAGGACGCGCCCAAAGTGACATCAAATCCTGTCTCTAGATATGTGGGTAATTATTATATTGTGTTCGTGACTCGGATGAAGCGCCTCAAAGGTGCTCACGCTTCTGCTCGACAGCCTCCACTCTTCGCTCCAGGTCATGCGTCTCGACCGTCTTCATGTCCAACGTCGGGATGAAGAGGGGTGCCTCGGTGAACAGGTATCTCATCTCCTCGAGGGGACGCCTGGCGGTCTCGGGAAGGAAGGCCCAGAAGAAGAGGGCGTTGGTGAAGTTGCATACCTGCGGAGGAGGTGGGAGTCAGCAAAGTCCATCAATGGCTGGCTGGTCGCATTGCGTATGAGCTTACAATGAAGAGGATGTACCAGCGCCAGCCGATTCCGCTCTTGTCGTCCAGAGCCACCGAGGTTGTCTGGCCGATGAGGGTGTTGAAAGCGTACGATGTCATGGTGGCGATTGAGACGCCCTTGGAACGAGTCTTCATGTCAAAGATCTCGGCAGGGATGATCCACGAGAGAGGACCGCAGGTGGCGCTGAAGCTAAAGTTGTAGAGCCAGGTCATGGCAATAAAACCCCATGCGGCGCCTCCGCTGGCGTTCTCGGAGCCGGGGGGGAACTTGGCGAGCAGGATGGTGGCAATGATGAAGGTGATGCAGTTGCCGATGTTGCCCAAGATCAAGGGCCAACGTCGGCCGGTCTTGTCGATGAGCATCATGCAGAGGAACTGGGCGACGAGGGCGATGACGGAAGAGATGGCCTGGTAGCGGAGAGTCTCGTCGCCGGCGATGCCAATCTTTTCGTAAATGGTGACCGAGTAATACTGGATGGCACTGACGCCAGTCATCTGGATAGAACCCTGCAGGGCGCAGGCCAGGAAGAGGCGGCGGAAGCAGGACTTGTCGGTGAACAGCTCCTTGTAAGACTTGGCGGAACCCTCGTGCTCGACAGCGATGGACTCTTGGATCTGCTCAAACTCGGCGCGAACCCAGGCATCGTTGACGTCGCCATGCGCGTGGAGCTTGGCCAGGGTCTGGAGACCCTCGTCGACGCGGCCGCGGTCGATGAGCCAACGGGGAGACTCGGGGAACAGCAGGATGAGCAGAGCGAGGATACCACCTGGGATGCACTGAATACCCAGACTGACACGCCACTGGTTGTTATCGTCCTCGGCGAATCCGATGTAGGTGCCGTATGAGATCCAGGCGGCGGAGAGGGCACCGACACCGAGCATGAATTGCTGCAGAGCGGTGACTCGTCCACGGATACTGGGGTGGCATAGTTCGGCCTGGTACATGGGGATGATCATGGTCAAGAAACCGACACTGGGGGTTTGCAACATCAGTTAGCCATCCAGGAGCGAGATTGGGATTCACGGGGGGTGGGTGGGGGGGGGTGCACAAGTCAACTTACCCGACACCAGCGAGGGCGCGGCCGGCGTAGAGGAAGGCCAGGGACTGGGCTGCGGCCTGGAGAGCGCCACCGAGAACGAAGATGGAAGCGCCGATGAGGATGGTCAGTTTACGGCCAAGCCTGTCACCGGCAGGACCGGCAAGACCAGCGCCGATGAAACCACCTCCGGTGAAGACGGAGACGACAGCACCACTGAAAACCAATGGGTGGTTAGCAGGGAGGGGGTTCTTCCACGGGGAGCGGCGGACACCACAGCACGTGGGCCGGGGCGTCTCGTGCCAGACCACGGCCACGCAGTGGAAGGGAGAACGGGGCGACGTACATCTCATTGGGATCTTCGCCGAACTTGGTCTTGAAGGAGGCCGAGGCAATGGCAGAGGCAATGACACCCAGGTCATAACCATAGTTGAAGGAACCCAGCGAGGCGAAAACGCTCACGAGGAACTGGTACCACTTGGGAGGGAGCGCCATGACGGGCCGGGTGTGAGACGACGGAGGCCGAGGCTCTCAGGTCAGTTGGCGTTGATGGTGTCTTGTCGTGGGTTCGTCGGGTTTAAGACTTTTCCAAGACTGAGGATATCCGAGGGTATTCAAGGCTAAACCGACTGACTGGGCCGAGCTGCAATGGGACGGTCTCGCGTGTTAGTTGCATCAGCACGAAGGGATCGTCGTGTCTTTATAGCATCTTCGGCCGCCCCCAAGTTTCCCACGTATCCACTTTGTCCCGAAGGTCGCATCGGCTGGCAGCCATTACTGATGGGTACGGATATTATCCGTTGGTAGTCACGTAGGTAATGTTGCCGGTAATGGTTGCCGGGGGGGGGGATGGATGGACAATGGAATGGGAGTGGACAAAGCGAACGGTCTCCCCCTAGCTCGCCATTCCCGGGGGATTGCCAGTCCGTCACAAGACGGCATCGGTGACGGTTGCCCCGGCCTTGGACCCCATGCCCCAGGTTGCGCCGGGATGCGACAAGCTGGGCCGGTTGTGTAAGGATACCTACTACCTACCTAAGTGTTTGGTGTATGTAGGTAGGTAGGCAACCGGCACTGCATAGAGTCCCGAGGAAGGGACAGCGAAGGAGGCGACAAAGGGGGCGTTGGAGGAGAGAAGCGTTCGTTTGGTAATAGGCTCGGGTGCCCTTGCTGTAGGTAGGTAGGTAGGTGTAGCTTGCTGGACTTCTCCAATCTCCATGATTTTAGGAACGCGGGCACGCGGGGAAAATTGCTGGGGATGGGGGAGGACGGGGGAGAGGGGGGGGGAGGCGCGCCCTCTGTGTGAGTGGGACGCCGGCTGGCCGGTTCGGTTCATCAACGCCGACGCTGGTGCTCACTCATACGGACGAGTTTCCAGTTTGGCGACGAATCGCATGGGGTAACTTGTCACTGGTTTGTTTGTCTGGGTTTCCATACTACGTACGGTACACAGTCCTTGCAGAGTACGGATACCTACCACCCCATGCCTCCTTCACCTCGTCCAAGTGTGAATCCATCGGATTCCTTTTTTGATGAGCATCATTCCCATGTACCCGTACTTTTTTCCCCATGGATGGCAAACACGTACGTAGTGGATACCTACAGGTACACCGCACATATACCCAGATGCAGATGCCTGGTAGGCACAGAGATACATGCGATGGCACCACTGGCGCGTACAGGTACCTCGTAGTGCACTTCCAAGCTCTAGTGCGTCAAATAGCATCCTATTGGCTCATGCAGCCGGGCTACCCCGCCATAGCCCGCTTATTACAGCCAATGTTGTCACTGTCTTGGGATGAAAACAGAATCAAGCTTCAATGTCCGACCTATGCGCGCCAATCACAATCACCATTCCCACCTTCGGTCGTACTACTAAGGTAGGTACGTACACTAAAGCTCCCAATCCCAAGGCTCCATCATCACAACCAACCGCCGTGCCAGTTCCCCTCGGGACTTGGCGAGAAAAGTATTGCTCCGCGTGCCTTCTCGGCTTCCTCTACCCAGGCTCATCAGTAACTAATTATCAGCTCTTCACTCACACGAGTTAGTATATTACCCGTGACACATCACTCAACTCCCTTTACCGCCTGCCTTCCCTTCGGCAGCCGACCCAACCAGCGTTAACTCATGGCTCAGCCTTCGTTTGGCATCGACGTCTTGTCCTGGTCAAGCAAAACCAAGACTTGGTATTCGGCCAACCGTGCATCGCCTAAACAGACTTGGCAACTCTTGACATGGCGGACATGCTCTTCTAAACTAGTCTAGGTACCCAGCGCCCCGGATGCAATCCGCGCGCCAAATTGCTACCCATGGCCTGAAACGGGTTCTGGCCTGATCGATCTAGGCACTTAACATTAATAAGACGCAAGGCAGCTGACACGACTCCGTCTTCGTACCTTGTTGGTCGGTTGGCGGCCATGCAGTCAGTGTGTGCCTTGTTGAGTTATTACTCTAGGTACGTCGGTTACTACGCGGTTCGGCGAAAGAGACAACAGAGGCCGTCCCCCTTTGCCCTGTTCCCGCGCACCCGCGTCTTACAGACGACTCGACTTGATGCTGACCATTGGATTGGATACTGCCTGCAGAGTCGTGGCCCTTTTTTTCTTGGTCCAACAGCCAACCGGCTGGGCATTATTATTGCCTCCTGCATCTCCAGTTTGCCTACCTCTTCACTCTTCCCTCGAGTCTCCACGAACCCCATCCCAACCCCACCCATCCATCCCATCCCATCCCGTCCCATCCACCACTCAGCCTGTACATAGTAGGTGGTAGGCCACCTCGACACACCAATCCTGAGGCCTCTCGGGGCCGGCCGCCCCACTCGTGAGATCCCAGCACCCGCGTTATCGTCGACTCTCTTCGCTTGGTATCGTCTATGATTCGCGCGCCTGTCCGCACCTCTCAGCACTGGCAAAGTCAAGAGACTCGAGAGCCGCACCAGCTCTTAGCCCATAGGTACCTTGTTCTGCTCGGGGTGCTCTATATCCATACACTACAGTGTACCTAGGTACTACCCTTCATCGTGGCCGCTTCTTGGTGTCCACGTCGAACCGGGGGGCCACACAAACACCACACGGCCGACCCCCTCATCAGATACCCCAGTCAGATGTAGGTCGTATCTTGCCTAGGCAGTAATTACCTAGGTATCCCAACTCGACTGAGGCGACTGAGGCGACTGAAGGTCACTTGCCACGGAAACTGATGCCAAACGCCGAGGAGTCGGGCGCCTAGTACGCGATCCCTCCTCCACTGCCGGCCCAATATCCTCCTGCCATGACTTTCTGCCACTTCTCCAGTCCCCTCCTCCCCCTCCATTGTCTGACCGCTTGCCCCCGCCCATGGCGAGTTCAAATTCCGACCTCGATCCGGGTGTCTGTCGTGCAAACGAACAGGCACATGTCCATTTTCCACCACTCATCGATTAGCTGTCCTTTCCAGTGCATAAAGTTGCAGCCAACGGTTGATCAGATCATCACCACATACCACAACGCTTGGGCTGTTCGATAGCACTACTACATTTGTCCATACGCACGCACACGGGCACATTTCCGTCGCGAAGCGTCCAGACTCAGCCATGGCGACCTTTACCAAAATTGCCGAGGATGCGCGCCCCAGCATCTCGCTAAACCCCTCCCACATCATCTCCAAGATCGACGACAACGTCTACGGTGGCTTCACCGAGTAAGTTCCGCTGCGCCGCGCCGCCGGCTCCTACCTATGGGCCACTCCCTCAGGTAAACACGCTGCAAACTGTCACGGCGTACTGACGCAACAGACCGTAGGCACATGGGAAGATGTATCTACGGCGGCATTTACGACCCCGGCAACCCGCTCTCCGACGAGAACGGCTTCCGTAAGGATGTCATTGAGGCCTTCAAGGAGCTAAACTGTCCCGTTGTACGCTATCCCGGCGGCAACTTCGTCGCCACCTACCACTGGATTGACGGCGTTGGCCCCAAGGAGAAGCGGCCCAAGAGGTAAGCGGCAAATGAGAATCCCATGGCGAAACCGCAGTCTCGGTGCGGAATCTAGACCCAGCAGAGACTTCCCCCCCCAGGCCACGATGCAGAGGCACCCCTTGGAGGGTCTGGGCCGCCCCCC
>PJEX01000176.1:9135-28500 GCA_005350895.1 Colletotrichum tanaceti
GGACTCATGATAGGTACATGGTGGTGAGCATGATCAAAGGTGTGGCACCGAATGGGAATAGGCGATTGTGTGTAGGAGTGGGGAATGGGGGTGATCCCGGGTGGATGAGATACTATTCACAAATTTCTCTCTTGCCTTCAAGATGGCAGACAGCCGCAGCCAGTGAGCCGTACAGGAAGAGAAGAAAGCTCAACGCGCACAGAAGAGTGTGGGGGTGAAGAAGTCTACCTGTATGAGTGAGGGTCTGCAGGGATGATGGTGAAGGGTCGAAGGCAGGATGACATGCTATCGGCAGTAATAAAAGGTTCTGGGGTTTTGTTGTCGTTGAGGTCCCAATCAGGAGGCATCGCGGGCCCTCGAGCTGGTGGGGATTATGACATAATTGTTGGCCATTGCGCTCTCTGGGATGCAGCTTCCCCTCTCCCTGGCCGAAGAAACCCCGTCCTGATGGGAAATCGCCCTTGATACACTCTGTTCGCTGTGACTCTTGTGTGTGATGTGTCGACTCGTCGCAAGCATGTGGCACAAAAAGGTGGGAGGAAACAAGGAGATGGAAAACGGGGAATGGGATAGGAACGCCGAACCAACCATATGTCCCGGTTCGTCGTCGCTACGTACAATGACGACGGCACACATGGACAAGAAGGGAGGGGGCAAGGGGGTTATGGCTTCTCAAGCCAGCGCCGCAATAGGATTCGCGCCTGGGCCGAGATGGGAGATGGAAAGCGGAAAACAGCTGGAGGACTACACGATTGGAGAACTTCTGCAACGGGGACGTGAGGGGGGGGGGGTGGAGGGGACGATCTCTGGAGTCCGTCGCGGCGCTCGGAGAAGGATAGGCAAGACTATCAAACAGGGGATTGACAGTGTGATGGATTAGTGCTGTAAGACATATACCGACACGGGCGGGCATGGAGAGGTAAAGGGCAATCTCGGGGAGGAATGTATGAGGTACGTGTACCTAGGCGCACTTGTCATGCCGTCGGGGCCGTTCATGGAAGTAGCAGCGCAGAGCATGGCTTGCGTACGGTAGTAGACCTCAAGGTCGGGTCCGAATGTACGACGGATCTGGGCATCGCGGGGGAAGATCCGTCGTAGCGTGATGACTGGACGGTTTAGTTGTTTCTCGGATGTCGCTATTTTAGACCGGTAGAGTTTGAGGCGCAACCAACTGTCTTATATGAGATAGATTGGCATGAGGAACGTTTCTCAGCCTCGTCCATCTCTTCCTCCCCAGGTTTTCCCATCGGCTGGTCCTAGATGTGTAATTGGATACCGTGGTGGAAAGCACTCGATTCAACACTTGGAAACGAAGAAACAGGTACGTAGTAGATGGAGGACATGGCGGATTATGAGGAAAAGAACGTGCATAACAATTAGCGTCCAAGTCACCTCAACGTCTCAACGGTCGGTAGTGCAGGCTATCCCATATTATTTCCAAATCCGTCGCCGTCTGTGTCTGTGTCTGTTTCGACCGGGGCTACCTAGCCGATGTTTGGGTCAAGGCAGCGAGTGGCATGCATGCACGAGAAGAGAGTTGACGAGACTCGTGTACTTGATGCTGAATAATAAGCGGCGGCTGTCGCGAAGAGAAAAGAGGCCATGGATGCACGATGATTGAGGGACCACCTTTGCCTCTCTCCCCGTTGCGGCGGCGGCGGCGGCGGCGTAAGCGATAGCAGCCGTTGAATATGAGTTTTATGGAGATGGGTTAAAGAAGCCCCAACGTCTGAACCAAGACAATTGGCAGACGCGAACAGGGTCCAATGCTCCTTGCTCCCAAGTGCTGGCTAACAATCCCGTGGCTTCCCTGCTTTGCCTACGCAAAGCTCGCCTGGCGACGCTAAAACTGACGAGCGCCGCGCACGGACATGGCAACGAATCCCAGCCAGTGAGCTTTCTTTGCGCATGAGAGTGAGATGCAGCTTTTGCCCGCTGCCAGGCGCACCTTGTCAATCGGTGCGCGTACGGGCACCTACCACCGAACCAGTCTTCCAGCCAGCCAAGCGAGGGGACCTTATGGAGGGTCCTTCGGTGGGGTGGCTTGCAGGGTGCGATATTGCCCGGGATCCCTTAGCGCAGGACATGGGATGACCGTGCCGGTGCCTTTTTAATGCTCTAAGTACCTGTACAGACGCTGCCGGGGTCGAGGGCCCTCGAGTGGACCGACAGGCGAAACAGGCGATCAAAAGATGAGATTGACCTTCTCCGCCATGATCCAGCGTCGTCGTGACAATCCATGCGCGTTATTGGACGTGCTGAGCCGCTGCAATCTTACCATACTTTGCTTTTGCCGTCGCGACTGTGCACTATTGAACTGGCCTCGAGTCTCAATATCAATGCCGGGAAAGCAGCACTGGTGTATCCGTACTCTGTACTCCGTACAGTCAGTCCATTGGCCACCGCGACCAGAGAGAGACGATGACTGCTCGGACAAGTGATGCCGCATCGAGGCGTATCTCCAACCCCCGCTCTGTGTGTGCGTGTTGTCGCGCCCACAAGAGGGACGTCGAAAACAACATGTCTGGTATCGAAATGGCATCATGATGCGGCAGATCGCATTGTCGACGTGGAGCTCGGCAATCAGAAGAAGAGAAGAAGAAGAAGCAGAAAATCATGTCGTAATCGGGTTAATCGCGACGGGCAACGGCATTGCGGTAATGTCTTACGCATAACGAGTCGATGATGCTCGCCAGAATGCATTATCAACGGCCCTGGGTCTTTCTTGCTCGGCCTTTCCTAGCAGATGGCTACCGTCTTCAAACAACCCCGCGGAGAAAAGAGCCGGGTGGGTAAGGCAACAACAGGCCTCCTATCATAGATTCTGACCGTCCAACGGGGAATCGTCAACAAAAAACAATGGCTTCCCCTGGTGTAAACAAAAAAAAAAAGGAAGACGAAAACACCATGGCAATTGGCGGTTGGACTGGCTCAGCCCGAGATCCTTGATGCTAGTCCGCATGAATAAGATGAGGTGGAACTGCGCACCAGCCGGACCCGAGGCCGATCGAGTCGCGGCTGCCTACGGAGCTCATAGTCACACTTACTTCGCCCGGTCATCCCAATGCGCTGGATCCGGACGAAAACGCGATGATGTGATTGTCTCGTGTGCTTGGAATGCGACAGCTAGGGAAATTCGAGTGGTCTGTGAGTTGATCTGTGTTGGCAATGCTGAATTCTCTCTGACGAATTCCACAGACTGTGACAAATGTATGTATGTATCTTGACGGAAAAAAAAAAAAAAGTATTCGCCTGTTGACAGTGGAATCGAGACCGAGGATTGATTACGTCCGGCCACTGTCTTGCTTCTCCTTCTCTCTCTCTCTCGCGCGCGCGCGCGCTCTCGCTCTGGCTCTGTGGCTCCCTCGTTGTCTTTGGTGCATTGCGGCTGGGTGCTGTCCGCCGCTTGTCATCCGTTTAGGGCCAAGCGCGCAAGCCCCGTCTGTAAGCCAGGACCGCCTCGCACCCTCCTCCTCAAGGAGCTCCGAAATCTCGGCGACAAACGGGCTACATCTTGAGGGGGGAAGAGCAGGCTTTGTACAGAGTACAGGGACTGCACCTCCCTCGACCTCTCACACCTTCCGCCCATCAGCCACCGCCAGTCTCAGTGACCACCCAGTGAGTTATGACCAACACACTTGCAGCGCAAACAACCGTGTGGCTTCGCTGGTGTTCCATTCCTCTTGATGGCGCTCTGTGTCATCTGACTACCCTTTGCCGCACGCCCGCTCGTCGTCGCCTGGGTCAACCAACGATGGCGAGACAAACAACGGCCGAGGTGGCGGAGGGGAGGGTTTGGAAGCGCGACACGATGGCTGTCTTGACTGTTTTGACTTGTGGTAATATGCTGCCACGGAGAATTAAATATCATCAGATATGGGACTTTTGGGAGATGATGAGCCGGCCGTGCGCCCAAGGGTTTGACGGATTGGACGCTCCAACGTAGCCATCTTTCTGGAGTCAGGACGGAGAGGTGCGGATATTTGCCATGCCAATAACCATGACCGGATACGGGACACAGGTGCATGTCATCTTAGGGTGTCGTACCCTCGTATGTCGCAAGTCGCCATAGCAGACATGGCCCATGTACTACGTAGCGTACGATGGTACCTCCATATCTGAAATAGGGGAGCTGGAGGAAACGGGGCTATCGGGGGGAGGGGTCGGCTGTGGAGATGGCGGCATTCGTGACCGAGTCGAGTCACCATGGACTCCTTGAAAAGCTGCAAGACGGATCGAGGGAATGATTGGTGAAGAAGAAAAAAAGAGCAGAAAAAAAGCGATTGACCGGGGAAGAAGACTGGGGCCAGAGATCAAACGAAATCAGTCGTCCAATGCACCCTGTCGCCGCATGCTGCGGATTGCGATGCACGTCTTAAGACCGAAGGCGCGCAAGTCAAATAAGACGTGCAGTAGCAAGAGGCAGCAGGGAAACGATTGCGATAAAGACTGCCAAATTGAGAGAGAGGCAAACAGAAACACACAGAGTCGGCAGGTGCATGTGCAGGTGCAGGTGCAAGTGAGGCACCTCACATGCAGACTGGAATCGTGGCTAACGGGACGAATCACGATGATGGACAGGAGGCAGGAAAAATGGCAGGAGCGAGCATCGTGAGTGCCTCCCCCTCTTTCCTGAGACTCTCTCTCTCTCTCTCTCTCTTGGATAGTGTTAGTCCAGAAGAGGCAGGGAACAAAATGCCCTCGTCGACTGAGGAAGGGAGGCGGGGGGGGGGATCAAAGGCAGTTGCAGTCGAAATGGAAAGGCCCATCTCGCATATTCCTCAGATGGCCTGCCGTTCGTCGTGTTGTACTGTATCCGTATGATCTTGGTCCTCCATTGCCAGAAGTACCCGATACATTGCGCCGCTAGCCCACTGCTCTGATTTGATTGAACGACCCGCCACCAACCGACAAGGATATAGCCCCGTATGCTAATCGCCCTGCTTCCCTCCACGAGCGAGCTGCCTCCTCTCACTACTATTAGTCTCTTCGATTTTGCTCTTGTCACCTACCATCGCCGACATGGCAACCGACGTTCGTCCCCTCTCTCGCCTGGCCTGCCTATCTCTGACTCGTCTCGCTGCCGCCGCTGGTGAACCCTCCTTGACGCTTCTTGTGGAAGGGTGCAGGGTCGACTAGACGGATGATCCATGGATGCCAGGGTGTCCAAGAGCAGCTGGGATAATGCTAGTCTTAGGGGGGTCAGGGTTGTGCTTTACTGCTTCTTCTCGAACATCATCCACCCTGAGTGGGCGGCGGGCCTGTCGATGTCCAAGTCCAGGGTGTCCGTCCAGGTGCAGGGTCACCCGTCAGGGAAGGCTGGCTCTGCGTTGCATCTAGTGGATTTGATGGCGTGGATGTAGGTGGGGTTGATTGACTGAGGTGGTGGGTGCGGGTGTGGGTGTGGTACAGGTACGTACTGCGTAGGCACGGATACAGTACGGAGTACTGGGTATTATTCCACGGACAGACTCAGCAGGAAGGAGAGACAGAGGAGAGGGGAGGTTGAGAAGGAGGTGTGCGGAGTGAGGGTTGGAGGTACAGCACCACCACTGGGGCACCGCCAGCAACCGCCAGCACGAGCACCACCACCACCAGCCAGTGGGACAGGACAGGCAGGGCAGGTTGGCGAACATTTGTTATTATTAAACCCGGACCCCGTCCGACCACCCCCCTTCCATCTAAGAAAGACCCTTCTCGGTTTCCCTCACACTCCTTTTTCTCTGTGTCGTGCAGAGTTGTCGTGAGGAGTTTGGAAATAGCTTCCTCGACCTCGAATCACCCCTTCCGAGTCCTCTCCCCGCCTTCCTTTTCTCCCCTTCTCCCGACCGTTCATTTTCGATCCCGTCTCTTCCGCCCGCCCGAGCAGCGTCGCGAACAAAACAAGAGGAAGAGAACTGCTGCCGTCGCCGAGTCATCTCTTATCTCGGCCTCTCTACCCACGCCAAAAGGTGAGTGCTCTCTGTTCGGCCGCGCCGTTGTCGCTCGCCGTTGTTTGCCTTCGCGAGAACTACGACACGAGAAAACTCTGTTCCATGCTTCATCATCACCGCCTTTTGCTTTTTGCCCGGCTTGTTGCCTCGCTCTTGTGACTCCTCACTATCCTCCTTGCTCATCACCTCGCCTCGTTCTTGAGAAAGGAGGGGAATTCCTGTCTCCCACCGCACCACAGCAGCATTTGTTATCTCGTCGTCGACTGTCACATCTCCCTCTGCCCTGTGTTTGTCTGTTCTGTCACTCATCATCCTCGGCCGCCCCGTGTTTTCTGAAGTTGCCGACATACTTTCACATTCCCCTCGTTGTCGCTGGCGGCTTGTACTCCCCCCCCCTTCAAATTCCTCTCCTGTGAGACAAGAAGGCGCCTGCAGCATCTGCAACGGTATACACCACTCGTGGCCCCTCTCACGAGCCTCCTCACTCATCCCGGCTGTGCTGCCCGTCGAAGTGTCGTGACGGCAATTATCCCCCTTTTGCAAGACCTCTTCTCTCCGACTTTCTGACTCTCGCCTGCTTCCAACACGTTCGGCCACGCATCAACTACATACTAATCCTAGTTGTACAGGCTGCGGTACAACCGGTCACGACTGAACCCCGTCGTCCGACCTACCTGCGAAATCTGGTACTAAAGTCGAGAGGAACCGCCTTCGACCATATTAAACGTTCAGACTCGTCCTTTCTCCCCCCTTCCCAACCCTCAGATACCCTATTACCTGTACTTTACCTGCCCTCGATGCGTCCTTGATCATGGATTCGGAAGACGGGGAGTTGTTCGTAAAGGTACGTCAATTCGGTTGACACTTCTCTTGTCCCATCCCTCTCTGGCTGTGCTAACATGACCTCTACAGCAACTGGCCAGCTTCGTGCGCACGCACGAAAAGGCTCTCGCCAATGCTTTGCAATTCCGAAGACAGGCAGCATCCCGCCATGGCTCCTCTCAGAGCGTTAGCTCCATCCCCACGCCTCAGTCCCCCGTGATCCCCGAACGGCCTTCGACTTCAGCCTCGACCTCGAACGGCCTTGCATCTGCCCTGTCTCTCGGCTCTCTGAGCTTTACCACCCACAACGTTAAGTCGGCAAAGCTGGCCTTGACGCCACACCATCTGTTTTACCTGCTGTCTCGATTCGAAGAACTCGCCATTCCTGTTGGCCCCATGAAGATTCGTCTCGAAAACCTCCACGATAGCTCTACCTCGGCCAACTATGTCTCCTTCTTGAGCAACACCCAACGATCACGAAGCCGAGGCTCTGATGTCGGGTCCATACACTCCGTGTCTAGCGTCCGGAGCGTCATGTCAGGCATGTCTGCTCTCTGGACAAGCTTCGGCATCGGTGCCAGCATTTCAGCTGCGCGAACGGAGCGGCAAAAAGCCGCGATACAGGCTGACCTGAAATATCTCTACTCGGCGTTCACCAAGATACCCTGCCTGAAACTTGCGCCCGACTGGCGCGCTCGATTGATCCGCGGCTACGAAGAGTTCCCGTTCGATTCCGCTGTCCCTCTGTATGTCTTCAAGAACGTGCAAGCCCTTGAAGTGAACAGCATCGACTTCAGACAGTTCTTTGGCTGGGATCGCTTGGCCGAGCAGCTGAGATCGCTGACGCTCAAGCGCGCCGGCGTTGAGGACCCCGCCGATATTCTTATTGACATCGTGCTCGACGACATGGACAAAAGACGTAGAAGAACTTCGAAGCAACAATCTTCGCCAACTACACCCTGGCCCGCGAGCTCCAGTCCTCGCAGGAGTCCTGTTATTCCGCACGCTGATCTTCACAAGTCGACCTCGGTTCCGGGTTCTCCCGACCCTCGAAACTCAATCGGCGACTTGGGTATCGGTTCTCTGAACACACATGACCACGTCGTTGACGAGACAGCTGGTGAAGGCAGGCGGCCATCCCTGGCTAGAGCCGAAACGTTCGAAGCCCTGTCGCCGCCCAAGGGAACAAGACCGCGGAGCAACTCGCCAACTCGTCCCGCCAGCTCTCGCAATCCCTCGCACATGAGAGGAGGACACAAGGTCCGCCGCTCTGGTTCGGGTAGCTCGCACTCGAGCCTATCGGACTCATGGCACCACAGTCGTGCTGGGAGTTCCTCGAACCTATTGAGCATGGGGGCTTTGCCACCATCAAAGTGGCGCTTTTTGAAGCACCTCAGTTTGGCCGACAACTCCATGACCTCGATTCCCGCTACTAGCTTGGTGCCCCTTGCAAACACGCTTCACTCCCTGGACTTGTCGTCAAACCTGTTTACTCAGATTCCCGACAGTCTGGCCACCCTTACCGCACTTCGCGCACTTAACCTTTCGCATTGCATGATTGACGGGCTCCACTCCCTGACGCGCAACCCCCTCCCGGCCATCTCGGCTCTCAACCTTCGAGCAAACCGGCTGCAATCAATCGCCGGCATAGAGAAGTTGTATCCCCTGGAGCGGCTGGACCTCCGAGACAATCGCTTGTCGGACCCCTTGGAGCTCGCTAGATTGACTGGCATTCCCGACATCCGGGAGATCTGGGTTGAGGGCAATCCCTTCACGCGCACTCACAAAGACTACCGCATTACCATATTCAACCTTTTCCGCAAAACTCCGGGCTACACTGAGGACATCGTCATTGACAACAGTGGTCCCACCTACTCGGAGAGGAGATACCTGGTGGAGCGTACACCGATCCCTGCCGCCGTGCCGGTCGTCAAACCCACTCCCGCCGACATTCCCGCTGTTGATGTTAGCAAGCCGACCATCATCTACGACATCCCGAAGGAGCCCTCTGTTCTACGTAAGGAACGGCCGATGCCCAAGGCTGTCACTAGCGAGGTCAACACCAGTTCTACCCGCCGCCGAAAGACACCAAAGAGGCGGATCGTGGATCTCTCGACCACAGATGCATCCGCGACTGTGACGCCCGGTCTCATTCCGGTACCTCACGGTGACGTCAAGGCTCTCGCATTAGATGCCACGGCTGCTGCAGCGGGTTCAGAAACGCATTATCGCATCTCCCAGGCCCCCGAACTACCTACTCTGCCCTCGATGATGCTCTCTGAGAGTCGGAAATCCAACTCCCAACCTGAGGTGCCCCGCATCGACACTAGCGTGGTTCCCGAGCTTCTACCCATCTATACAACCCGTGAGACCCCGCCAGACTCTCAGGACTGGGACGTCAGCGGGGAGATGTACCGCCGGAAGATCGAGGCGTTGCGGGACAAGGTTGGAAATGGCTACCTCAGTGTGCTCAGCGAGGAGGGCTGGGATCCCTCCCGCCCGCCAACATACTCGGTGCCAGAATTCAGCCCAGCCTCGACTGTTCGGCCTAGTCCTACTACCCCTCGGACTACTTCACACCACCCTCCGGCTATCCACAGTGGCCGCACCCTTGGCTAAAAAAGAAAAGAAAGAAAAAGGAGTCCGCCTTTACACATGATACCCTTCATGATACCCCGCCCCCCTCTTGAGGTTCGATTCTATCGTTGGACTGCTTTTTCGAATTCTCCTTCCGCTGCATTGCATTCTGCATTGCCATGAGCATGGACATTCATTTTCATGTCCACATCATTGTGTTATTGGTCACTTATTTCCAGCATGGCAGGGCATAGCGTACGAGGCGTTCCGGTTTTTTGGTGGTTATCTGGATTTCAGTTGCCACATCTTGTTTTGCACGGACTGCACCGCCCGAGGTGGTAAAAAGCCACAGTAGATCTTGTCGCTTCCTGTCTGTATTGGTTTCTTAGCGCGGCCTCGACGAGGTCTCTCTTGGGCATCACAGGGATGGGAGGGGTAAAAAAGCGAGTGACATTGGGGGTGCAAGCTTCGTCTTCTTCTCTTCTCTTCTCAAGACATGGGTTGTTGTTTTTTTGGTTTTTCTCTCCACATGTTGCGGATCAGGGCCTGGCGTTGGTGGAAACATATCTTGAAAGCCCTTTATCGTCTTTGTATCATGGGGCACGAAAACTTTCCCGCATGAGTTTGCATTGTGTGTTTCATGTTGTTAGTTTTTGGTATGTTAGATGAACACTTGTCTGAGGGACAATCCGGTGGTCGACTTCTAATTACATGATGAAATGCATAGTTGACTGAACTTTGTATATTCACCGTGTACTCATTATGAAGTTTATACGAAGGCTTCTTGTAATTCGAATTGTCCGGTATAACTGACCGTCTCGAGGCCATTTCTGTGCCGAAATCCTGATCTTGCTGAAGGCCGAATGGGTTGGCCTTAGGGTACTGGGAGGAAATCGACCAGCTGACCACTAGTCCCAAACGACTTTTGCTTATGATGAGCATTTGACAAGCTATCCCATGTACACACATCAACAGGCTTCGTTGTCTATCCTGGTTGAGTGGACGGCAGACAACTGATGTGGTTCGCGGCTTGCTCTCCATGCGGTCCCATGCTTGATTGGGCTGGCTACGAGCGGTGCTATGATGAGCCACTGTTCCCTACGTGGAATACAGGGTTCCTCCATGCATAGCCGCAAGCCTCACGGTCCTTAGACCTTTTTGCTTTTATACTCTCTTCCTTTTCCGTGTTTATCGGAAGGCAACCGAGCTTTGGGGGACAAATGTGTAGCGAATCGATGGGGACGGGCGGTGACGCGGCAGGTCATCCTGGCAGGTGAGTTAAAACCTCTTGGCCCGATCCCCTTCGGATGGAATGTTATCACGTAGTTTCTTTTTTCTGTCCGTTGGTTCTCATATCGAGACCGTGTTCTGGGACGGGGGTCGTTGTTGTACTCGACCCCAGGCTTTGTTCACATGTAAGAAACACATCAAGCGTGCTCATTCTTGCGTGTTTCTCCTCTTCTATACTCCATAGGAGACAGTCAAACGCTCGCGCCAGTTTGAGGTATCGAAGCAGTCATTCGTTCGGTCACAAGCAAGCGCAAAAGGTATATGTAAATAGTATAGGCTCTTAGTGAGTTTTTGAAGAACGCTAAACCTTAGCAAGTGAGACGGGCAACGTCCAATGGAAAATCGAAAAGTGAAGTCAATAATTGATGATGTTATTGGAATTCCTTCCACGTGTACGAACGCTGGCGGAGAAGCTCTCCATCACAGTGTTGACAAGCTGTACCAACTCGACGAACCGAGCAGTGACCATGGTCCAAAAGCTCGCTTGAAAGTGATGTGGAAGGCAGCTAAGTAAGTAAGGCTTTGTTTGGATAACGACGGACGCAACGCCAACAGCACATATCCTATCTGCTCTCATCTTTTCGCGGAACACCACCACAAAAATAAGCTAAACACACACACACACACACACACACACACACACACAATGCTTGATTCAAGTGTTTGGATTTTTCAAAAAGCTCAGCCTATGTCCGAAGACAGAGGCCTACGAAAATCCCAGGAGACTCTTACCAGCCTCAGGTGTAACGATGCAAGGATTTTTCAGTGAGATTCGAACTCACGACCCGTGGTCTGGGACGTTCAGAAACAGACTCAAGGAAGAGTGCCTAGTGATCCCACTGAGCCACGGGCCTTGGTGACAGTATCAGCTGTCTTTGGGAGCTGTATACTATCGAAGGTCGCAAAAGTGGGGCATTTATCAGGCAGGAGGAGGAAGGAGGCCCAGGGCACGGCATGCCCTACATTCTTACCTAGGTGCCTTACCTTACATTTTCATGCATTGACCAGCGGGTCACGAGAAAACCGCGGTGTACATTCGGCCATCAACAACGAATGAGCCAAGATAAACAATGAGTTTGGCAAGCTCAACAGCGGATAAACATGAGACCTGACCAAAGTTGCGGCTCGCTCAGGATCTCGTCACAAAGAGACAGAAAGAGAAGCCGAAAAACAATGTCTTAAACAAAAGTTGGTCGGATGTCTCTGTGGGGGTGGGTTTTAAAAGTACACGAGAAGGCAACTGAAGAGTAGACACAATCGGCCGAAAGTTGACGCGGGTGCCAACCTTGGGGCGGTTGAGCCGAATGCGTAGATTTACAAGGGGCCACCAAAGCCGCTGGTTACCAGTGTGGATATCAGATCGATATGGACGGATCAACGGCGGAGAGGGGCAGCACACTCCGCCTGAGCACGCTTGGCCGGCGAAGAAATCAAGGGCTTGAAGGTGTCGTCTCGGAAAGAACGGGAAGAGACGTGCGGAGATCGTGTAGTACAGTCGTACTACGTCAACATCGCCCGCGGTTAGAATGATGGCAGCGTTGTTGCCGGCTGTAAGCCGAGAGGGTGAACCTTGGGTGAGAATGGCTTCGCGGGCCGCGATCCCCAAACCGCACCAGGCCAGATCTTTGACCGCAAATTGCCCAGCTGGTCGGGAACCGGAATGACAGTTTGTCAGACAGGGTGGCCATGTGGTGGTGGATTAGCGGTCTCCGATTGAGGAGGGGCGGCAAGGTCGCGGCTTGGCCGCCTTGAGGAAGGGTCCGGAATTGTGGAGACACATACGGGGTTTGAACATGATGACATAATATCGGTCGCACGTGAGCCTGGATGGCTGAGGTTGTTCGAAGAAGACTTTGATCCAGGCTACGGAGCTCTGATTGGGCCGAATATAGGAAGGGAGTGAACACTACCTTAGTCTTGTGCTGATGCGACGAGTCTCAGCCGTGGCGTAACCCAAGCAAAGTCCGACGACAACAGTAATACGTCTTGCTCTTCCGCGATGTCCAACAAGCCTCCCGATCGAGCCCGGTCAATGAAAATGACCCGCTTGCTGCACCCATATCCGTAGATTGATGATTGGTTGGTTCGTTAATTAAGTTCGTCGCGACGCCTCCATGCAGTCATTTGGCGATATTGTTGGTCCTTGATGGAGAATTGCAAAGAAAAGCGGCAGGAAGGGAGGTTTTTGCATTGCCAATCCTATGTGATCGTAGGGATACAATCTGATAAAAAAACACAGATGGACGAAGGAGTGCGTCCAATGAAAGGCCACGGGGAAGGTGCCAGTGCGGAGGTGGATAGTGGATAGGGGTGCGGCTTCCCACCTAATACATAGGTAGGTACCTACCTAACACGAAGCGAGCCCCATCCACACCCCCCTGCCTCACATCTGTGGATGACTAATATCGCGTTCCCCCTGCGGCCGATAATGGCATCTGGGTCCGTGCGTTTCAACTTCACGCGTTCTCTGTTTTTCCCAGGAGCAACTCGGAGCCGCACGTTCGACGTCACTTCGTCCCCTGGTGTCCTTCCCAACTCGAATCCAGACCAGTATCACTCTCGCTTTCACACTATAACCTTATTGCGTGTCGGAGATACGTGCGCGGTACCGTTTCGCCAATGCCACGCCCCTCCTCTCAGCCGCATCACGACTCCGCGCGCCACTTCCTCCCAACGCGGTGATTCTTGACACAGTCTCCCCAAACCCATCAAAAAGACACAAAGTTTACGACAACAGCATCGCCAAACATGCCCTCGAAACCTTCCACGCCGCGCCGAGTTGCCACCGGCCGCAAACGAGGGCGTCCACCAGGCACTACGAATGCCGCTCGCATCGCGCGCGAGGCCGGCGATTCCCCCGCACCAACTCCGTCCGGTCGATCAACACGCGACCACGCTACTCCCTCGGCAGCGCCCCAGACCGAACCGCCACCTAAGAGAAGGAGATACATACCCGGTGGTGCCGGCGGTGGTGGCCGCTTCATCGATGACGATGGGACACAGACGCCAATGACAGTGCGCAGACAGCCGAGAGAGCCGCGCAGTGTATCTGCCATAGTCCCGAGACGAGAAAGAAGCGCAAGATTACGAACCGCTATCGATCGAGACGATATGGAATTCAGTTCAGCTGCCGCCGTTGCAGCGGCCGTTGCCGAGAACGAAGGCTACAAGCCCAGGGAGGAGCGAGGCTGGGAAGAGTTCCATCCAAAGCTCGATATCGATGCCACATTCATGATTTTCCGCTCCGAAGAAGTGGATGGGATATCTCTTCCCGTCGTTAAATCCCCTCCCAGAACACCGGCTGCAGCTCGGCCCTCGACGCCGATGAACGGCTCGAACACGCCTCTGAGGGAAATGAACCCGTCTTCGACAGGCAACACCCCAGCCCCAACCACAACCTCACACTTTGCGCTTGCCCTCGTTGGAACCGAATCGCCGCAGAAACGCCGGACAAGACCGCCACGTGAGTCCGTGTCCTTTCTTCACCGAGACCTGGCTCCGGCATCAACGCCGCGAGTACCTCAAGTTCTGCCGATTCGTAACCAAACACCAAAGGAGCGCCTTGAGCTCAAGGCGCCCTCTTTCCGTCGGTCAGATCAGGTGGAACAGTTCGAGAGCAAGAGCTTCGGTCAGGCGAGATACGTCGACAAGTCAATGATGAATGTGGGCTACCAAGAGACCGATCGATACATCCAACCCGAAAGCACGCTCATCAAGGCCGCGGAACCTAACCTGGAGGAAGATCTCGAACTTGCTGTTGTCAAGGCCGATGGCGATGCACTCCCACCTTCTGGCACCAACGTAGGGCGTGTCGAGTACGACATGGATGAGCAGGATGACCAATGGCTGGAGGTGTACAACAAAGAGCAGCGCAGGATCAACGAGCTCGAACCAATTACACGAGAAGTGTTCGAAATTGCCATCACCAAGATCGAAAAGGAATGGCATGCGTTGGAGAAGCGGATACCGAAACCAAACCCCAAACCTCCACAGACCCATCGGCCACGGTCGAGTTCGGCAGCAGCGGTGAATGGCGAGCCCCAGGTCGGAGAGGAACAAGACAGCAAATGCGCAATTTGCGACGACGGCGACTGCGAAAACACCAATGCGATTGTCTTCTGCGACGGTTGCGATCTGGCAGTGCACCAAGAGTGCTATGGTGTACCTTTCATACCTGAAGGACAGTGGCTGTGTAGAAAATGTCAGCTTATCGGGCGTGGCGTTCCAGTGAGACCCCCCTACTACTCTCGTAGGCTCTGACAGTATCGCTAACCATATCTCCAGACATGCATCTTCTGCCCCAACACGGATGGAGCCTTTAAGCAGACTAACTCTTCGAAATGGGCCCATCTTCTCTGCGCGATGTGGATTCCCGAGGTCTCTCTGGGAAACGCCACATTCATGGAACCAGTCATGGACGTGGAGAAGGTGCCCAAGACCCGCTGGAAGCTGAGTTGCTACATCTGCAACCAGAAGATGGGTGCCTGTATCCAGTGCAGCAACAAGTCTTGCTACCAGGCCTTCCACGTAACCTGTGCGCGGCGGTCGAGGCTTTTCCTCAAGATGAAGAACAGCCATGGAGCCCTTGCGGTTCTTGACAGCAATACGGTGCTCAAGGCTTTCTGCGACAAGCATTGCCCGCCAGAGTATGCCAAGGACAACGGTGTGGCCCAGGCAGCGCGGGAAGCTAAGAAATTCTACAAGCGGGCAATGAAGGGGCGCATCTGGGCAGACAGCCAGGCAACTGCCCACGCCTTGGCTGCCAACCACCGTCATGCATTGACGGAGCACCCGCCTGATGAAAGCCAGATGACGGGGGCCAAATTTGCTTCATATGTGGGCGGTGACAAAAAGAAGGGGCAGCCTGGAAAGCAGATTTGGAAGTTGCCTTCCGGGGCCCCCATCATTCCCCAGGCCGTCTTCGACATTGTTGAGCAAGCGCTATCTCGGTTCCCATTCCGTAAACGCAAAGACTTCGTCGGTGAGGCATGCCGTTATTGGACGTTGAAGCGCGAGGCTCGTCGTGGGGCGGCGCTCCTCAAGCGGTTGCAACTGCAGATGGAAACTTTCTCGTCGATGGAGCTGACAAGGCGGAACTTTGCGCAAATGGGACCGTCTGGGAAGTCTCGGCTTGCACGACGCGTTGAGTTCGCGGAAATGTTGCTTAAGGACCTCTGGGAACTCAAACTCCTCTCGGAAAGCGTCGTGGAGCGAGAACAAGAGAAACTCGACGCAGCAGAGCTCGAGCAAGAGTTTGTGGACACCTGCTATTTCCCGATTGCCAAGCTTCTCGTGCCGGTGGTCGAGAAGGCGATATTGTTTGTTCTTCCGCCCGCCCCACCGATTGCGTTTGCTGACCATCTCTCTAGCCTTGACAAGCACATCTTTAAAGAAGGCCTCGTAGGGCTTCAGGAGAAGCTCGAGCGCCGATTCTACACCAACACCCTCGTCTTCACTCATGACCTGTGTGAAGTAATTAACGTGGGTATTAACACAGAGCCTCAGCATATCGAGGGCGCTTCTCAGGGTGCTGTTCTATCGCCTGTCAAGCAGAATTTTCATGATCCAAGACAACGGAAGGCACTTGGAAAGCGAATACTGAAGGCTGTGCAGCCGCAGCTCGAAGCGGCCCTGAGGACGGAAGCTGAGATCACCCACAAGCCATACGACACGCTGGCCAAAGAGTTTGAAGGCATGCTTGAAGCCAGCATCGAGTTTCGGCAGCCGTCGATCACAGTCTCTTGTACGGAAGAAAACACCGAACCCAGCCAGGACACTATCATGGTGGATGCCGCCAATGAGCAAATCACCGTGGCCAACGACGAGGGCGCACAAGCCGAAGAGGAACCGAGCGCTCATGGTGACGAGATGGATGTGGATGCAGAAGGAGAAGACGACGATGAGGGGAATATTGAAGTCAACACTTCGACTCTTGAGAAGCCCGGCGACGTGCATTCATCGAGCTCGTCTATTGCCGGGCACGAGGGTAACGGCAAAGCAGCAGTGAAGACGGAAAGTCCACTGGCCTCCGTGCAGCCCTCTGACACACCGCCCGAAACCAACGGCTACGTTACCGTCACCAGACCAACGCAACCCGCCCCTCCAACGCCCCCGCAGTCCAACGGCAGCCTGGGTAACGAGTCCGCGGACCCGTTGTCCGAAGGCGGTGTACCCTGGTACTTTTCAGATTTCAAGCCCAAGGGCACCACTGTTGTGGAGGAGCAGTGGACGGGTCGTGAAGCAATTCGCAGTCTAAGCGAGGATCTTACCGATATGGACGACCAGGAGCTCGAGGGCCTCGCCTTCGACGTCGAGGACAGTACCATTACGGCGTCGCCCACCGTCAATGACGAGATTGTGGCGGACACTATTGTCAGCAAGGCTCAAACCAGCACCAAGGTGCGCAAACGCACGAGTGCTCGATCGTCGACCAGAAGGAGATGAATAAGCGCAAGTCATCACTCTTCTGCTATTTTTCTTAACGCAGGGAGGGTCTGTATGCGTGACGAATGCGCATTTTTTCTCATTCCTTTTCTTTTCTCCTTTCATGAGACTGTACTTTTACAAAGTGCCCCCCATTGCGAATACCTGTGTATTTTATATTCCTCAACGCCGCCGCGATACGATTGCCCTTTCGAACTACTTTCACGCACTTTCTTGTTAACCTTTAACTACCCCGCGTTTAACGATCCCTTCTCTCACTACGACGGTTACTTCTTCTTCTTCTTTGCGATACTGAATGGTGGATACAGGGCGTTCAACAGAATTGAAAGGGGGGGAGGGGGGCCACTCCAAATCATGGCTTCACGGGCGTTTTGGGAAACAGGGGAACTGTGGAGGGTTAACCAAACACACGAGGGTCAAGCTCTAGCTAGTCCGAGGTATTATAGCTACGGGAAATGTTGCTTTGCTTTCTTTCCTTCTTCACTTTTTGCTTTCCGAGACGCCAACCCGTCTTTTGCAGCACTCGTTCCTCTCCCGACGTGTATGTGTGAGAGAGAGATTTTGTGTGTGTGTGGGTGTGTGTGCTTTATTCAAGAGTTAATGCGAAAGCGTCAAGAGCTTGAATGCGCGCACCAGAAACATGTTAGTTGTCCCGTCTGAAAATCGAGTGACAGAATGCTTGGCTCCGGTGATGTTTGATAGGCGGGCTTGTGTGTCTCCTTGCTATGGCCATCGAGACCGTCTCGACTATTGGCTGTATATAGAACAAGCTGACTTCTATTCCGGAGCATCGAATCATCGAGTCAAGGAACGACGACGCCAAGAGAAAGTCGATTAGAAGCTCATTCAGTGGCATCCGGGCAACAAACACGTCCAAGATGCATGGTTTAAACATGACAAGCGTTCAGAGGTACAAAATGGTTTTGCTGCCCGGTCACGCTGCATTTTATGGAGGGGGGCACTAAAGATGCGCTGCCACGTCGCTCAGTCTGTCGTGGAGGGGGGTAACGGTGAGTAGGGGCTGCCAGGCGCTCTCGACTTGAGCCAAATGCCCGCAACGGCCTCTGAAGATGTTGAGTGTGGGACGGGACGTCGCGGGACAGTCATGTGATGCGCTTCCCGAAAACTTTTTGGGGGTCGACGGGATGCGAGATGGGGATGCGAGTGTCTGGTTCTGGTTGACGGAGGATGATTGGACGCTCGCCGTCAAGGTCGGGCAAGAGCGGTCCAGTCGCCGCCGCCAGTGGGGGGAGGAGATCACATCGGTTTCGCCGGGGACGGAAGCCAGAGTTCCCACCCGATCCCCAAACATCGGCGCCAATTGGATCCCTGGTATCCGTCCTGATGCGTCTGGGCCACTTCTCCCCTTGCCCCCCCCTGCCCCCCCCCCCCCCTCCACCCTCTCTGTACTCTCGTCGGCGGTGGGCGGTGCTATCATGACAGAATCTTGGTGGAGGGGCAAGCACCCAGACCGAGGACCCTTCGGTGCCGGCCGCCGGGCGGGCGGAGTGAAGAAGTGTCAAGAGTCGCTGGGCGAGCCTAGACTGACAATCCGAGAGAAGCAGTACCGCTGTGCTGCACGACATGACCCTGACGCACCCCTCAGACACACACGCACGCACACACACACACACACGGTGTACATCGTCCCGCGGACGTAAGCAAGCTTCCAGGCAGACAGACACATGACTGACGTAGCTGGCCCCGTTCTCCCGTGTCCGTCGGCTCTGTTGCCGTTTCTTTCGCGACTGGCGTTCCCGCCGTCCACTCGGTTTCTGGTTTCCAAGTCGGTCGTGCGGTGGATTCAGGCCTCGTCTCGTACACCTCACTGGAAGGGGAAAGGGATGGGACGTCCCGAATATTTGAAGGATCAGTTGAAGTATGTGCAAGGTCCCTACTGCTGACTGGCCACGCAAAGACTTTAAAGGGGGGGGGGGATTGGCGACATCCCTCTTACCTTTGAGTGGCCGCGCAAGGCCTCGCCCTGACCGCTTCAAGTCTCGGTCGCCAAAACCTAGAGCGCATTGGTGACTCTGGTTAGAAACGCCACCGTCAGCCTTTGGTCGGTAACCACCTAGGTGTTAGGCAAGGCTCTGGACGACGGGACGAATAGGCTTTGAGCCGAAGGGAGGGATAGGGCGGTTTGGCCCATCTTAGCACGTCGATAGCCCTCGTCTGATCAAAATCCTGCTTGACTGGCAAGTGGTAAGCTGCAACCACCAGCCTGACCTGACCAGGCTTATTCATGCCAATTTTTTTTGGAGTTGTTTTGACTTTTCTTTCTGGGTGCCCCGAGTCG